>DWQK01002626.1:0-12789 GCA_018231225.1 Noctuana stator | reverse complement strand
TAATTATGGTGAATTGCAGTATAAAAGGCTATAAAAGCGTTTGTAAAAACTTTCAAGTTTTTGTCATCAGATCAGAGATATGTGATTACATTCTATGTAGTCTGTGGATACGTTAATGTGCTGTCTAGTCTTTTTTATATATCTTCTGTCTATGATGACAGATTTGAGACAGTTGTCATTCATTGTCGATTCAAAATTCAATGTCTAATTGTCTATTATATTTCTGCATTTTTTGTAATTTGTGCAGCCATTTTTCATAGAATTTTTGTTGTTTTTATAATAATAATAATATGTACATATGTATGTACTATCATTTTATAAATTAAAAAAATCTGACCTTATTTATATTGGATTATCGTCTAACTAAACGAAAGCTGAAGATTCATTACAATAAGTTTCATAAAAGACGACAGCAAACACTATTTTAAAAAATGGGGAAGGGATTTAATAATTACATGTGCAAAAAGTTCTTCCATCCTGCCTCCAGAGATAATTTGAAAAGGGTAAGTTCAGTAATCATAAAAGTTGAATATGGATTACCATGACCATGAGTTGGAAAGGGCACTTATCAGCAGGTGGTTTGCATTCATAATATTTTCTTTAAAATATCAATAAGTGCATTAAGTAGGACATTTTCTAGAATTCATTATTTAGGAACTTGTTAAGTCAATAAATTTTAGTTGACAAAGTTATTGTTACAGATTCATATAAAAATGACTAAAAATTAATTGTCGAAAACATAATCATATTTCCTAATGGAATTTTAATTCTCAATCTAAATTAGGCATTTGTATGCATTGTTAATAAGTATTTATTTATAAGTATTTTTTCATGTCTTAAAACAGGTATGGATGGCTGAGCAGAAAACTGATGCATACAAGAAAAAACAAGAAGAGTTAAGGCTTCAATATGAAAAAGAACAGCAACTGCACGAAAATAAGTTAATGAACTCCCAAATTCATCTAGATCTTAATTGACACAATGAGAATTTTGTATTTTAATAAAACAACTTGTGAAACCCCAGGAATCATTGTTACTGATGTTCCTTGTTATTCAGTGTTACTTTCTAAAGACAAAACTATTTAGGAAATATCTTTACTTTAAAATGTTCCTCCTTTTTTCAATAGATCTTATACATTATATCTAATTTTGAAACTTCATTCTGATAGTCCACTTTAACAAAGCATTTTCTTTCCAGAGCCATGCTGAGTAAAGATAGCAAAGACAAACTAAGCTTGAATTTTATGTACGAACCACCACCAGGTGTGAAAAAAGAGCGGGAAAGAGAGGACAATGAACCAGAATACAAATTTGAGTGGCAGCGAAAGTACAATGCACCTAGAGAGAGTTATTGCAAGGGTGACAATGAAATCAGGGACCAACCTTTTGGTATCCTTGTGAGAAATGTTCGGTGCATTAAATGTCACAAGTGGGGACATATAAATACAGGTAATAATTTAATATTTCTATTAGTTGTTGGGTCAAATTATTTAAAATTTATCTGTATATCAAGTTTAGCAAAGTATGTCATTAATATCAATTTATGATACCAACAGATAAGGAGTGTTCAATGTACACTCTGTCAATGAGTGAGGCACGTGCTCTTCAAGCGTCCACATCAACTGCTGAAGATGAGGAACCTAAACCTGATGTGCCAACACTGATGCAACAGATGCGGGATAATGGACTGGTGATGAAACCCGGGGCATTGCCACTGGCTGCTACAAGGATTGCATCAAATGAACCGTCCACTTTAACAGAGACTGACCTTATCAGTCAGCTGACTAAAAAGCAAAAGAAGAAACTTTTGAAGTAACTGTCATTCTGTATTTATTACTGCACTATTAAGAGCAGTCTGATTGAAATTGTATTATAATTGATAATATATTTATAATTTTTGTGTAAAACATTTTATGGACAGATCACAAATTAATTCTGTCTAAGTGTAAAGTGGCTATATTAAATCGTCAACATCTTACTTCAGCATTCCACCTTCCTTCATTAATGTTAGTTTTTCATCAATTAATTTAACTTTCATATGATTAATTTTGTTTCAGGAAATTGGAAAAACTGGAAAAGAAAAAGGATAAGAAACACAAACACAAGTCCAGAAAATAAATTGCTGGCAGTACTCAAAGGAACTTACAATGACAAAATGGTACATGGAGTTGAAGTTATGTAATAATTAATACATTTAGTAGTAAGTTCTTATAATGTTTAATATCATAGTTTATCAAAATTGGGAATGCTTCATGATTTTGCCATGTCAGGGGCTCTACTAATCTCTGTATTGTTCTAATTTAAGTATTTAATTATATATACCTACTGTTGAAACAAGTACATCACTTACCAGAAATGAAAAAAGCATTGCATATCTACGAGGATGTTCTAAATAATTTCCCAGGACAATGTACAACATTTTGCATACCTAAGTAATGCTTGTGCAAAATGAAACATTTATTTGATGTCCTCTGTCATATTACTTTAATGTTAGTGTAAGAAACTAAACTGATTTTACTACGTATCTTGTATTAGTTTGTTTTATTGCATTTTAAAATTTAGGTAGTTTTTATATAGGTAAAAAAAATATAATGTTCTAAGTTTAATATTAAGAAGTCAAACTCATATATATATATTTGTATATTTTTCTGTTTATCAATTAAAATACAATATAAACAAATCTGATACATATATTGTTTTTCTCCCTAACTATAACTTATAAATTAAAATACATTTATGTTATAACTTATATTATGATCACAGACTAAAACATCTTAACTACTACCAAATTAAAGCTATATTTTAACATATGTATTTTCGTCTATTTCAATAATGTCCTCCCTATCATTCCTTTCCTTCCAATGTAAATATAATACACATCCTGTTATAATAACTATTACAGCTGCTAATACAAAGAAACTTTTAAGAATTACTTTACTAGGAGTTACAAAAAGCTGAGCTCTCCACTCGGATGGGTCATTAGGGGGTGCAGGTATTAATACTATCTGTGAGTTGGGTATTATTTGTGTCCAACTCTTTGAGTATCCAGAAAGACCAACTTTCAAGGTATCAACAAAATTTGGTGTTCTGTCCAAACCAAATATTGAATAAGGTAGTTGTAAAGCAAAGTAAGCAGACTGTGGCAATTGTGCGCATACACCTGTCCTATAATTCCCTTCTTGTGACCAAGTGTTGTATCCAATTTTGGGACCAGGTAAGTTTGTGCCTGAAATCGAAAAATTTGCTAAAATTAATAAAGAAGTTACCACTTCCTTTTTATTATGTGTTATAATAAAAAACTAATAGACATTTATATATAACTGTTTATATACAGACTGTATTGACTGTTCCTTCTTATTGGGTTTTACGTCTTATTAAATTTAATAACAATATCAAAATTCTGATAATCACTTAATCTGCACTTACCAAATGTTCCCTTTCTGTTATAAAGAGTGCCATTAATGGTAGGTATTTTGTCGTTAGTGAGGCCTGTCACTACAATTACCTTTATAAAATTAGTATCATATTCCAGTTCATTTCTAAATGCCTTCATGTTATAGCTTTGTGTACTGATATTTTTCTGCACATAAATTACATCTAGAACACCATCCATGTAGAAGTCATAAAATGTGGCCATTACAATATTTTTTCCGAAACTGCTGAACCTTTCCCACTGAACAGCAAATGTCCTCTGAAATTTACAGCCTGGCGAATTACAAGGGATATTATGTAGTAGAAAAGCACTAGTCTCATTACTGTTAACTGGGCTTAAAATCATAAGGATGTCAGGATAACCATCCATATTGTAATCTCCACTGCGCATAGTAATTGTCTCTAAGTAAACCTCATTTCTTGGTGGAACAAACCGCCACAAGGATCCTTGTCCATCATTAAAATCAACTTTTAAGTCATGCCATTCTTCATTGTCATTTATATGTATTGTACTATTGACACAATTAATGTCATGGCACACTGGAACAACTAGAAAGAATTCTCCAGAAAGTGCCACATCAATAAACAGAGCTTGACCATAAATTGTAGGATACCCAACTAATAAGTTTATACTATTGTTATAGCGAAATCCAGTTTCTTCATTTAACCATACTTCTACATCTGATTCAGTTGTCACTAAGAGGTCTGCAGCATTGTCATCATTTACGTCTAAAAATGCGTGCGAGTGTGGTAACTTTAATCTCTTATGTATTCCATCGTTACTCATCAATATTTCTATTGGTGTTGACCTGGATTTATCAAATACCCAAAATACTCTTTGCTTCTGAGCATTCAAACCAAACAAATCTAAAATCATGTCACGATTATAGTCCATGATTAATGGCTGACCAATAGAAATTGCTTTAATTATAAGAGCATCAGAGCAATTGAGTTCAGGCATACCACCCCACAATATTCTGACTTCATGAAGGTTGGTAGTGGTATTCTCAATCTGAGTAGTTACAAGAATATCCATGTATGCATCGCCGTCGTAGTCGCCTGGTACAACACTACTTATTACACTACTGCTAAAATTGCAAACAAATGCTGAAGGTCTTAAAAATGGTTCTTTATCGTAAGCCAAGAGAACTGCTACACTTGAACCATTAATTACAAAAGCATCAGTCAATTCGTCAGAATTAAAGTCGCCAAAAGCTGCAATAAGGCCTTCATTGTATTCTCCAAAAGAACTTGCTGTCATATCACTTATCCTTATTGCTGAAGTGTACTTAACATTTAAAAAGCAAAACACAATAATCTGAAAAATTTGCGACATGATGAAACTTCATTAATGTTCACAATGCACTGGTATTGGTATTTTATCGCTACATCTGTGTTGATGTTGAGTATTAATTTCGTTTCTTTTGTTGCGAATGTTGCAATTGTGTATATTTTTTATTTTATAACTATGGCATTTTTATACAAATTAATTGTAAGCCACTTGTCAGCTGTCAGTTTAGTTAACGTCTTGACACAGTGTCACAGTGACAAGGGATGTGTTGTATAATTTTTGTGTTCCAGAAGGTGCTCACAATGATCAATAATATAATCTTTCAGTCGTCCAGGCCGTCCTACATGGCCACAGAATACTAAACTCCTAACGGAGAAGAATCTGAATGCTATACATGGCGTCTAGGATCCAGGGTGGTTGGTATGATCACGGTGACATTGTAGTTCGCTAAGTAAAAGCAACAAATAAAACTAATTATAATTTGCTTGTGAGCGACCATAAACCATAGATTTTTGACTTTTTGATAATTTTGACGTTTTTTGATGATGCGCCTTTCAAAAGAAGCTAAATAAATCAATTTTCCTATTTTCAATATTTCGAAGTTTTATGTATATGTTTTGGAAGCATAATTATCAATTTTATGTTTAAGCGACATCACGTGAATATAATTCTCCCCATTGAAAAGTTGTTATTACAGTAAACTGTCTAGCGGACGTTTTGAGCTTACTTTTGTTATATAGCAATGGCTGGTGGGGTACAAATATTTAGACGTAATCGCCCTGGTTCCAAAGCTAAAGTAAGTACTAAGTGGCACTTACGGAGTACATTATAAAAATAAGAAATAAATGCGTATGAATATATTTGTTATATTGGGTGGATTTTCAGGATTTTTGCCGCTGGCCTGATGAGCCATTTGAAGAAATGGATAGCACACTAGCTGTTCAGCAATTTATTCAACAGACCATAAGACGTGATCCTGCAAATCTAGAAGCAATTCTAAAAATGCCAGAGGCTCAAGATGAGGGTGTCTGGAAATATGAACACCTTAGGTAGCTACTTTATATTTTTATAACAGCTTGATTTTAACTTATTTTATAACTTCATTCATAATATTAATTGTGTCAATATTATTTACAAATGTAAAAAAAAATCCAAATTAATCTGTTACAGACAATTTTGCATGGAACTAAATGGTTTAGCTGTGAGATTGCAGAGTGAATGTAAACCAGAGACCTGCACACAAATGACAGCCACTGAGCAATGGATATTTTTGTGTGCTGCACACAAAACCCCTAAAGAGTGTCCAGCAATTGATTACACTAGACACACCCTTGATGGGGCTGCTTGTTTGCTCAACAGCAATAAATATTTTCCAAGCAGGTAATGTAAAATAGTGATCTGTTGCAATTTACAAATTGAGTACCCAATTGATTAATTTAGTTACTGCAGCTACCAACTAATACCAATAGTGGTACTAATGATGAATGCATCATTGGTACAACACTACAAATCCCAAACAAAGAATAGAAATTTTATTAATTACTGAATTTATGGTTTGTGGGAATTAAAACTAGGAATACTCTCTTGAAATGGCAAAATAACCACAACAATACCCTACAAGTCGTCACGTCAAAAAATGTACATGATCTTTTTATTGCTTTCAGAGTCAGTATTAAGGAGTCTTCAGTGGCTAAATTGGGTTCTGTATGTAGAAGAGTCTACAGAATCTTTTCCCATG
Source organism: Noctuana stator (assembly GCA_018231225.1). Lineage (NCBI taxonomy): Eukaryota > Metazoa > Arthropoda > Insecta > Lepidoptera > Hesperiidae > Noctuana > Noctuana stator. The sequence goes on along the minus strand of DWQK01002626.1, from coordinate 6,328 downwards.
CCTATTTTCATCATCGGTCTATATTCGATGCTTTTGAAAAGGAAACGCACTTGTGTAAAAGATTTACTTATTTTGTTACAAAATATTTGATAATTTCTAAGGAAATTCTCATTTTACCTAAACTTGATGATGAACCAATCACACCAACAGTCGGAGAATCGGAAGCTTGAGATCTGAGGGACTGGTTATAACTAGAAGGTTGTAACTTAAAATAAATACTTTATCTATCTTATGTAGTTACTAGTTACTAACTTAAAACTATTTATAAAAAGCATTTTTTATTAGTTATTCTTATGATTCTATATTGAATATCTCTTATCATACACATGTATTATGTATGTATTTCATTATACAATAAAATAATACCAGTAATGATAAAAATAATGGTGAATTACTTGCATAATTATTATCTTTAGGATTTATATACTTTGTCTTAATAGGAGCTAGTAGCTCTAAGCCTAAGATTGAAAAATGACAAACTTTCAGAAATTACTAATCAAGCATTATTAAAATTTGTACTATTTTCACACAAAAACAGATCCTTCTTTGATTGTTCAAGCCTCAAAGGATCTGTTAGCTCTCGAAGAATTGCAAGATTGATTATATCCAGTGCTAAACTGTTCTTTCATATAAAAGGTTAACATGCAATATTGTAACAATTGAAAAGTTTAAAAAGGCAATGAAGGCTCAATTTAAATTGAAGTTGTATAAGAATAAATCCGTTTCACAAGTGCAACCTGCAGTGCAGAAATAATGTGCTTGGAGTATTTTGTAGGAGCCCAATTGACAATTTATTGATGTAAAAAATAAATCACTAGTATTCTCTGTAAGAAAGTTGTTTTATTTCCCTTTTTACACTCGAAGAATGCAAATCTCCCAGTAATCTGAGAATTTGCCACATAATATGGCAAATTAAATAATATATGCTTTTATATTTCGTATTCCGTACAAGCCAAGTGTAACCACTTCACCACATGTGACAACCCAACCACAATACACCAATTGTTAGTTTTTCAAGTATGCATTGTAAATACGAAAATATTTGAAAATATCTTAAATAAAATGCTTTATAATGATAACAATAAGAAATGTATTATGAATCATCTTAATAGCTAATACACACTAACTTATAGTAAGTAAACAATGATTAAGACATTGCCTTTTCTTCTCTCTTCTTATGTTTAAATGGCTTTTTTGCATTGTAATGTTGACTTTTATTACTGCTTTGTCCCATTTGCCAGAATTTCTTACTTTCCAAAGTTTGATATCTGTAATAAAGATATTAAAATTAATGCAGTTTTAATGTGGTCACCATTTTTTAACTAACAGGGAGCTGAACTGATGGTATATTTTTAAAACAAATGTTTTTTTTTTCTGCAGTATTCAATATCTCTATCTGTCCATCATTATAAATCTTTTGTTTATATATTCTGCTTAATTTTTTCCCCACATTTCTCTTAGCTCCTTTTTTCAATCTTAGTTTTCCATGGATGTTATGTCTATGTAAAAGATAATATTTTGGTATTTTTAATTGAATTAAAGTCTCCATATAGTAAATATGATTCTTATGGATGCCATTCACATATATACATCAATATGATATGGCATTAGCATAAAAATGAAATTTCACAACACATTGTTCCCGAGTTTGTTCATTCATGGAACAACAGATAGAATTAGTGCATCACCTGTTCACATAATTACCGTTAGTGCAAACAAAAACAGACAAATCTACTTCAATAAAAGGCAACTGAGTATTATAATATTATGAATTTCCATATTCCATTTCCATCATATAAAAATATTAATGTTAATAAGTAATCAAAATACAAACCCTAGTTGTTGTGTATCCACATTGGTCTCAACTGATAATAATATGTGAATAACAGGTATTTGACGTTTGACTACAATGGTCTCGAGTCCATCAGTTTTCGGTTCCCAAAACTCTTCCACACTGAAACAATTGGTTGATACAACTGCTCAATGCTTGACAAATGTCTTAAAATAATTCTCTTCAAGAAAATTATGCGACAATTTAATACATAAGTAATAACTTTTATTTTTATTGGACAGAACCAAGACAGGAGAATAATTATGACAAAATTAAAATAGAAACAATACTAAAACTAAGAATGTAAATGGGCCATGCATACTATCAGAGAGAAAGATAAGTAAAGCATATCGATAACGACCTAATAGTTTTTGAGCCATAAGAAAACAAAATGTTGACCACTCAATTGGGACGATACAAAAAATTGCACATGGACCAGAACAGCACATGACAGAGATAATACCTTTTATAAGTAAGCTTAGTTACTTGATGAGGAATGGAAAATTGTCTCTTTAGTATCTCAGCACACGATATTGCTTTAGGTATTGCGACCCCAGCACCAGTCCATACGACAGCTGTTGCTGCTTTGTCTTGAAGTATACCCGATGCATGTGACAGAAGATTTGACATTTTACTACCGCCTTTCACCTATAAAACATAGGTTGCATCACATGAAATTAAAACACTGTTGTAAATGCTTTGGAAAATAATATTACCTGCATCCATAAAAAGTTTTCCGGTACATCTTTAAGAGGAATTTTACTACGCTCCAATTCCTCTTCTACATTTTTTCCTTTAAAATAATTATCCATTGAGGCTTTATACGCCTATTCAGTGGTTAATATAATTAGATATCAATAATAGTGTAACGCTGAAATAAGAAGTTAAAATAAAAAAACTTCAAAGTTCAATTCAATATTGAATAGTCATAATGTCATATGTCATATTAATCATATTATGGTGACACTGACAGTAGTGACACTAGCGGCTGGCGGTGACGTTTATAAATATAGAGCATAGAGACTATAGAGAGTAGAATATTATCAAACCGAAAACTAGTCTATGAAGAGTACAACAATATAAAAATACAGAGTTTATCAGAAATATTATTTAATATTTATTTCATTACGACGACGACACAATATTTCAAGTCGAAATTCCATCTACGAAAATGACGTACGTTGCGATTATCAAAAATGCACTTGGTTATCATGGTGGCCGACATGGCCTACACTTATTACGAGGAGAGTCGTGCCAACCACCACCGCAACATTGATGAGTTGCTGATAAACCTTTTCAGCAGCGCTAGCAATGAATAGGACTTATAAGTAGTCACAGTAGGGTGATGGGTAAAAGCGTTCCGGCACTGATGGAAAGGTCGTAGGTTGGATTCTTGCTTACGATAAAAATTATATAACAAAAATATTAAAATAAGGAAAAGAAGAAAAAGTACATATTTTCGAAACAAACACTACACCTGTAGGGACCTAATTTCCTATCTATGTTAATAAACTATGGCAAAAGTATTACCAGATAGTATGATAACAAGGACTAGGGAATAGGTATGTTGATTATAAAGAAAGAATAAACAACCAAAGTCGACGTTGTGAGGCAGAAGAAGAAATAGGTAATAACATTTTTTTATGATGATAAGTAGTTCTTAGTCGTAGAACTGAATTAGATTTGATTTGGCTTAACTTAATCCTTATAGGTAGGTACCTTATAGATAGGTGCTATAGTCATTTATGTGATAGTTACATCTATTTTACATTTTGCCTATTCAACCTATAGCATCGTATTTATTATAGACATGACAAGTCTACATCAAAAAGGGACGATAATGTTGACCCAGTTGAATGGAAGCAATCGATCGAGCTTTGTAGCTGTTTAAAATATTGACTGTAATACCTAATGTACCTATGTAGGTACTTAGATATCTACTCGTAAGTACACTCACGTAAAGGTATTCATAAATACTAATACCTACCAAGTTCATATTAGTTTATTTACTTCGTAGGATGATAAGGTAGGTACCTATAGGTGCTTATACGGGTAAGTCTGACTACTGACTAATTTAAAGCATCTAAAATTGGTACGCATAAAATTTTACGAGTAAATATTTGCGTAATTATAAGATTGAAGTAAAGGTTATCAATCGCGTTATAAAGTATCATTTTAAGTCATGGTTAAGTAGTTATCAGCCAATCTTCAAAGCGGAACAAGGTCTATTAGAATACTTATAATTTACAAGAAACTTAAATATGGAGTTATTAACTTTTGCACTATGTTTTATTTCTTTTAGCACGGTAGTCATTTCTGCAAAGCATCAAGATAATATTGTTTTTATCAATGAAAATTCAGTTTGCCACATAAAGAAAACATGTTTAGATTGCTTGCGGTTACCCCAGTGTTCTTGGTGTTCAAGTGAAAATAAATGCTATTCTCAAAAACTGACATACCAAGGATATTGTGAAAATGACACCATCCATCACACCGATTACGGAAGTAAGTTTCAAATCTTTATCCCATCATTTTTGTGGCCAGAGTTGATATCTATACCTATCTATTGACTCTATTGACAACCCGTGTACTGAATAGGTAACACGCAGGTCTACTATTCGAACGGACCTAGATTCAAGTACCAGCGGGGCTGAAGTATCTATATGAGTGTGAAGTATCTATATGTGCGTTAATGTACAATTTTTTTCCCAGTAAAGTCTAAAGGACATTATGATGCTATATCTATATATACGCTTATCCTATGGACATCTATTACTTATTTTTCAGTGAGCTTAAAGGAAAACGCAGAATGCGCGTGTGCCGCTGGTAACATAGACAGAAACTGCATCCCGCCAGGTGTTGCACAAGAGGCAGAGTGCTCCGGACGCGGCCAATGTATTTGCGGCCGTTGCTTCTGTACCAACCCAGACCCCGAACATCCGACCAAAGTAATATATTTTTCATGTTTTTCATCACTAGATTACACATAGAAATTAATGAAACATGTTTTCTATAATTTACCGTAATTAGTGGTTATGACGAAGGTCCCCAATACGAATGACCCTGTTTTCGATTCTCAGCAAATCAATAACTTTTAATGTTAATAACCAACTTGGTTATTATAAAGCTGCCCAATGAAGTTTTGTTTAAGTACTATTTTTACTATTCTTAATTGTACCTACCTACTTATTTTAACTTTTACTACAAAAAATTAACTTTAAACTTGTTAAGTAATTATTGTTGATACAACCGCAGTTGATTTCAAATCATCGTATCCATTGGATGTATTTTTTGTCATTAATTGCCTAATCAACTTTATATTTTTAGATGGTGATGGGAGAATACTGCGAGTTTGACAACTTTTCTTGCGATGGACCTAAATGTAACGAGGGTCCGTATTACATTAACGAGCAGAAAACAATTTACGAAGACGCTGATACGGAAACAGATATTGCACAACCAATAGAAGAATAAACAGAATACCCAATACATAAGTTGATGGATTTCTTTGTTACGTTAGTTATTGTTAGTGTCATACAAAATACCGTACTTCGCAAATAAACTTATTTTAATTTAATGTAATTATTTTTATTATAATCGACAATAAAATGTCATTAAAGTCGTTCAATCGTGAGGAATGGGTTCGATGAATTCTTTGATCTCGAAGCCAGCTTATCAGCAAGACGTTCCAGTAAAGAAACCGCGCCTCAATTAAGGAATTGATATGAACCGAGCGTCTGCCGCCGATAGCTCATCGTTCTCGAGAGTCTGTTCGTTATGGTTACGCGAAATTAGATTTCAACAAGTCTATTTTCTTTTTCAATACTTCGCCTTTTATTTCCATCTAAGATCTCTTGAACGCATTCTTCCAGCTAGAAAGTCTGTGATATCGGATATGAAATCGTCTGAAAATATACTAAAAACCAATTACCTACTTGTTAAGTAAATGAAATTACATAACTATAATTTAGCGTATAAATATAATACTATTTTGTGTAACAACCTAACTAAACATTGACTAATGTCTAGTTAGGAATGCCAATGCCCTAAATGTATAAAATACTTCTTTAATCATTTATTTCGCTTATAGTAGAGCATTATTTTATTTTAAATGTTAGCAGTTATTAAGTAAAGCGTTTGATTTGATCGAATCTTTTGCAATACAAAACTTGTCAATTTTTTTGTAATGACCCAGCCCAGCTGTGGAACTTTAAATGAGTAAGTAACTGAACTAATGTAAACGTAAAGTAAAAGTTTTCCCACCTACTTATTCGAAAATAATGTGACATTATTCCATGGAATAAATAGACATGGATCGCTTAACAAGCGTAAGTGAATTTGCGTTCAGTAATTGAAGCGGAATGCAGCACGGGAGCAACTCGTAGCACCCAATTTCATTAGGCAGGAGCGCCTAAATTATTTTAAAGTCGATCAGTGTTGGGCGCAAGGTACCTGTAGGTTAACATTGGAAACAGTCTATCCATTCGTAACTTCATA
>DWQK01002625.1:0-12789 GCA_018231225.1 Noctuana stator | reverse complement strand
AAATGTTTTGAATGCCTGTAACATTTTTTATGTCCCACTGCTGGGCACGGGTCACTTCTCGCAACCGGGGAAGGTCTGGAGCATACTTCATCATGCTGCTACTATGCGGGTTGTTGATGACGATGATATTTAGAGGCCATCCCGTGTCGGTTGTTGTCAAACCGACTAAAAGGCCTCCGACCAGGTTTAACCACTATTGTCTATCGATAACAATCGGGACCAACGGGTTAACGTGCTCTCCGAAGGTATCTTCTCTGATCGAATCCGTATTTTGAAGTAACTTTTCAAAATACTGATTAAAATGTTAAGTAAACTTAAAATAGTCAAGTATTAAAAATCTCATTCAAAACACGGCATCGTATTATCGTGAAACTTACAAAATTGAGTTGTTGAGCAACACAACAGCCTACAACTTGGCACAGGGTGAATTGAAAAATGTAAATGATAACTGTGGTTTGGATAATAATTCAGTTATGTACTGGAAAATATCCAGTAAGTACGCAACAGGTCAGCATGAATACAATTTTGCATACCGCATTGGTATACCAATTGTAATCATATATTGTAGTTATATTACAATTTTGGCGAACAGGCTCCAGTACTAATAGGTACATTCTTTCGTTAGCCTTGTGAAATAATCCTATGTCTCGTGCCGTAAATAAATTATGAAATAAAACTGAATATATTCATAGATAACAAATGTAATGTTACTTGAAACAATTAATAAAAAATCTTTTAGAGAGAAGATACTAAACGTTTTTTTAAATTGAATATTTTGAATAATATAGGTGGGTACCAATAATATAAAGCTAAAGAGTTTGTTTATTTCATTGTTTGTTTGAACGCGCTAATCTCAGGATCTTTTAGTCTAAGATAGTCAATTTATTGAAGAGGGCTATAAGCTATCAAGCGTTATTTTGCAATTCTTAACGCGGATGAAACCGGCTATGTTAGCTAGTAAGTTATAAAATCTATCAACATTAGAATTTTGTGTGATGTAACGCAATTGCGTGAACACTAAACATTTACATCCTACTCCACTGCTTACCATTAACTTAACGCTAATATATCTTTTCAAGCAAGAGCACTAAACTAACAAAACATACAAGGTACCCAAAATTGCCTACCCAGTTGGCAAGAGCGGCCGGAGTTGAAAAATGTTAATGCTAACTGCAACGATTCCTCGGCGATAATTCACTTAAGCACTGGAAACCATCCAGTAAATACGCAGCAACAGGTCTTATGCGTATGTAGAAGATACGATAATAATGTGCAATGGAGCCAGCAAGATACTGAAACTGGGTACTGAGAACGCGGACCAAATAGCGAGAGGAAGAATTGCATAATAAACTTCGATCGCTAATAAACTATAATAGCTACACAAACCAAATTACATATTACTATAGACAGCTCAATGACGTGATGTTTTGGTCCAATTAATTATGAAATCCACGTGTACGAAGTCGCGGGCACAAGCTGGCTAATTTATTACACGCATAAATCTTGAAACAAAGCACAGGTGCGTGCAGAGTTTGAACCCGGATCCACAGGAACTATAGACCGAAATTCAACCACTAGACTATCGCCAGACACCCTAAATTTCCATATTCGTGATAAAACATGCATTCGTTCCAAGTTATGGAACGTGAAGAGAATGCAATAACGTTTTCAAATTGGCTTATTTCCTATCATAAATCTGGTTTTTAAACTTTTTGTTGCTTTCAAAAGATTCTTACGCCTTCAGTGCACTTAACCAGCTGGGTAGTTTAAAGTTGTTATGTATTATAAAACGCAGTTTGATTGTTAAAGTCTCGATTGCCATAGTGAGTTGCCTTAAACTTGTTGTAACAATGAAATACACAGTCGAGCTGTGAGAGTTATTATAAAAAAGTAGGAACAAATAAACAAAGGTTGTACATTACAGCCTACCTTGTGTTAAGTGTATAATTACCATTAAGATTTAGCATCTAAACGTTCTTAACTTCGTAACTTTGTTCTATCTAAACTTCGTATACATTATCAACTTTTTGTGTAAATTTTCAATTTATTAAGTATAAGTTTAACAACACTTAATACTCTTAAACGCTGTGTGTGTTAAATTAATTAAACAATACTCTTCATTCCAATTAAAAGAAAACATACACAAGGGAAATCTTTTAACAGAGATAACAGTGGAAATACCCGTTAGAAAAACACACGTAAAATTAAAACCACCGGAGCGTATCGAAAAACTCAAAAATTTCCGACTATGCACCGAGAGCCGTCCGTTCCGTTTCAACACAGACTAACGTAGATAAATGTAATCAAAGGCAAACAGTGCTGTGAAAGGTATTGAAAACACCGCGTCCCGTCAATTGAGTATAACAAACGAATTTATAGATAGCACTTGCTTACCTCACTCATTTGGATAGCCGAAAGAACGACGCTTTCTTGTTTATTCGAGTAATTTTTAAAACTCAAATGATTGATGGAACGAGCAATGGAGCGTGCTAGTGCGGTATTTCTCTAAGCGACAGAATCTGCAATGATGAAGTCTGTAGAGGAAGGAAAGTCACCGAAGCTTACAGAGTATAAGCACGGTAAAGTGGTACTGGGCAGGCACTACAAATGACTGACAACCGATTGCGAGAAGTCCTAAAATAGCGACTACATCTGGATAAAAGAAGCACAAATGGATCTCCGACCCAGTGGACTGATATGAGGAAAATAGTAGGAAAACCTGTATTCACTTGACGGAGGACTGGAAGGGGAGTAGAGTCCTCAAACAAACTCATAATAAATATGCACAAAAAGCTTAAACAAACTTCAGTAGATCACTATTGATAAAACGATTCATGAATGATGCAAAACGTAACACACGTACCTATATACGTATTTCCAAACCACGCCGGAGGAATTTCTTTGCGCATATTTTCTCTACTAACCCCTAGAGGCTCCGCTTGAGTCGTGTACAAGTTTGTAAGAATAGAAAAATAATAAAAATAATAACAGATGTTGCGGTCTGTCACGCCGGTGACAAAATAATAAATGACAAGAACGACATTGCGGCTTGGGGGTGTTTGTCACGGCAAAGGTAAGTACAGTAGCCGATTATATTGTGACTGGGTAGGCTCGCGACTTCGCTCGCGCTGTCTTTCTTTTGTTTGGCAAATTTTAGTTTCAAAGGTTTATTTTTTCGCCTTGCCTTACGTCAACGTACATAGAAATTGGATGTTGAGTGTGAGCCCTTTCATTTTATGGTGCAGCAAATCACAGCTGTCATTATTTATCATTTCCATTGTGTTTGTATTGTATGTATAAGTATATTACAGTGCTTTTGAAGTGAATAAATCTAACTTACTTACTTTCTTTCTTTGTTTCTTTCTTTCTAACTTGGATAGTACCCAGGAAACCTATGAGAGATCAAGTTTCTGATTCAGTTGGCGAGCTGCTTATAACAGAGGCACTTTAAGTCAGATGACCATCAAAGTCCTCACGGGTAGTAACTAATCCACATACGAACTCAGATTAGACTTCTGTTCCATTTAAGATTGGACAGGTGTCGATGGGTTGCAGTGTCCACTTAACATTAGGTGGTACAACATCTGTTTTCCTATATTCTGCTTCACGGCGAGTTATTGTGGCTATGATAGCTTCTGACGAACTATACAGTTTCTACCACCTAAATATGATTAAACAACGTTACCTATGTTTTCGTTACGGTAATGAGACATAAAAGCCACTGAAGCCCTGTAGCCCGTAGGTGATTAAATTGTAAGGTTGTAACGACCGGGCGACGTGTTGTAATCGAGAGGCGCTTGGAGAAGTAATTTGTTTGCTTAGGCGCTGATTTGCGGTTAAATTAATTAATATGATATGTTATTATTTTGAGAATTAACCGCGCGATTAAGACGTTAATGCGATTACAGCCTTAATTAACGTTTAAAATAACTTCACACTAGAATTCCCTCTGTCATGGGTGCCTTGTACACACAAATTCAAATACACAAACACCCAGACGAGAACAGAAATCCAAACTCATCATTTAAATATATGCCCCGCCGGGGATGGAACCCGTGAAATGGTGGACTGGCGTGGTAACCACTGCACCACACGGTCGTCAAATTAACTGCAGAATTAAAAATATGTCTAGGTTCAGTGAGCTTATTTATATTTATGTAAAACATATTACTGTTATTGAATTAGTGTTACTTAAATAATACATCATAATGCGAAGCGGCTAGATTAAGCTACTACAATATAACTAATTGTATAAAATATATTTTTACTTCTTTACAAACTGTTTGATACACCAGCTCTAGGAGTTCAACTACGTCAATCTATTAATAAAATTTTTAAATCTGTACAACACTTGTTTAGAACTACCGAATATTTCAAACAAATTTCGAAACATTCCCCCCTCACTCTATAGGTAGATTTATTATTTACACTACGTTCAAAACTTAGGAAGTTAACTGATATAATGATGCCATGAATCTTTCATCATCACTATGGACTTATGTATGAAAAGTAAAACCAACACGATAAAAAAATCGAGTCCACAATTGCGATAATTCGTCGCATTGTCTTACCAATTGTTTACAAGACAAACAGGACCCTGAACACAGTGCAGATCGCACATGCTTGTGCTACGATTTTTCTATAATCCCAAACACGTACATTAGCACAGTCTGAGCGAATCCTCCAGAGAACGACCGCGGAAAATATTCGTACCGAATTTCCCTATGAAATATCCCTCCCTGGCCGTTCCCCGCCCGTTAATCCCAGGTTAGTGAGAGCACGCTACCTATAAATTGGTTTGTTATTCTCACTCGACGGGACGCGGTGTTTTCAATGCCTTTCACAGCACTGTTTGCTTTTGATTACATTTATCTGTGTTAGTCTGTGTTGAAGCGGAATGGACGGCACTTGCTCTAGAATATTCAGATTCTTTTCACCTTGTTTCAACATTAGTTCGTGTCTTGCTACCCTTCAAAGAGCCTGTCTAAGGATGTTTTGTTAAGTTTAATCTGGTGACTTAAATGTTTACTAAAAGGGCCTGTCACAAGAATTGACCAGTTAACATTAATGTTTTAATAAAATATTCTTAATCGATATTGTCTTAATTATTTTGACTGTAACTTTTGACTGCGTGAATTGATTTTTTTAAATTCTTTCTTCATTTGAAATCTGGTGCTTGCCAATTAAAATTAGTCCTTCTGACAATGAAATCTACAAGAAAATCATATAAGTCTTATATTTGCATATTTGCATTAAGTATGTGCGCGATTTTAAAGTCGATTGTTTTCGTAACGCATATTATAATTATTGTGTTTTACTTGAAGCGTCTGTAACAGATTTTAATGTAAGAAGCTACTATACTGCTAATAGACGGTAGTCCGTCCCAGTAAAGAAGGTGTAACAGGTTGCTCATAATGATATGTAAATAGTTAACGACTATATCCCAGTCTAACCTTAGCTTAGTGCTACACGACATTTGTATCTCATCGTACGTGCAATATCTCCATGATTGCAACTGAGATCACACTCAGTTCTCTTTGTCCCGCACAATTCAAGCCACATCGTTTTATGCTACTGTCAAGTAACAGCCGTTTGAGGCGCTTTCATTAATCGCTGAATTGCACGAGTGGAGTCAATTTTACCTCGCACGTTAACAATAGGGGTCGATTGTGTTATTTCATTCTTGTTTGAAGTTTTAATAGTTTTTGGAGATGTTCTGATAGCAGAATCAATGTCTATGTTAGCATAACGTTCCAATACAGAACTAAGTTCCACCAATCCGCATTGGAGCTGCGTGGTGGAGTATGCTCCAGGCCTTCCTCGGTTATGGGGAGAGACCCGTGCCCAGCAGTGGGACATAAAAAGGGTTCAAGGCAAAGAACTAAGTTTAGGTTTGAATTTGAAAAAAAAATACCTTTGTGATATAAAGGGGTTGAGGGTTAAGTTTTAAATGTAGGAAAAAATAGAGTCAATTTTGTTACACTTCTTAATGTAGACAAAATTGCGTAACCGACAAATTGCATCCGGCAGCAACCGTGCTTGTGTTTCGTTTGAGGGATCAAACGAAACACAAGCACTTGCTACAAGACTTGCTGCACGGTGGGTTATGAAGACAATGGTGGTACTTCCCCGGGCGAACTTTTTAAGCTCTACTTACAGAAATTCGTATCGATTTCTCGAATAGGTATTCCATACCATTGCGGTTGGAATACTCGTATGTATAGCATTAAGCAGGGCTTGTAAATCATTGTGATAACATTTTTCGTCGACAACGATGCACGGCGATCCGGCGGGTTCCGTATGCGGCTCGGAGATAGGGGGAACGATAGTGCCTACTGCAGTACCCTTTCTTTCCGGTACTGTATAGTACGTTCTATTGTGCCAAAAATTTTCGGATTTTAACGTTAAGGGATCTAAGTATAGTGTAACTTGTGTATTGCTTATCAGTAAATGATTATCGTTAAATGACTTATTTGACGTTAGATGAATTTATTTGTTTTATTTAGATATGTATAGATGACTGTTTAGTTGGTTTGGTTATAAGTAGTATTTGCTTAATCAATTAATATAACATAGTTATAAAAGTATAACATAGTAATTTTTAATTTGGTTTGATTTAAACATTGCTTTTATTCTTTTCATATTTTAATCAATATATTATATAGTATGTGTTTTATTATATTTATAACTAGCTGACCCGGCAAACTTCGTACCGCCTAAAATAAAAGATAAAGCAAAATTAAAAAACAAAGAAATTAAAAAACTTTACTTTTGAATTTAATTTTATTTCTGAATGACTTTGCCTAATGCTCTGGGGTTTTAACGACTTTTTTTATGATATGAAGTTGCAGACGAGCATGCAGGCCACCTGGTGTGAAGTGGTCGCTGCGGCCCATGGAAATCTACATCCAAACTCAAGCAGGCTCGTGTCTTGTCTGAGGGTGCATGTAGTTGCGCTGCTACCCCGGAGGCTGACGGTCGCTTCATGTAAGTGTGGCCGGCTCACGTACTTATAATAATAACATTATATCCTAAATATAAAAACACGGAAGTTTCCATTTGAATACCGTCACGTAGAACTAATCCCAGATCACGGCCAGAATTTTAAACTCTGCTTAAGAGTACCCCAACTCACGTAATGAGGCGAATTCTGTACAAGCATGGAAAGTTCTACTTGACGTATGGTAATTTTGACACGTTCGCCCCGACCGCTGGAATTAGCCGCACCTGAACCGGGCCTAAATTTTTTAAATATTTATAACGTTGAGTGGCGGGTAGATTTGGTGAAATTTAAGGATTATGTTCTGAAAGGATAGGTTTACTGCGGTATGTGGATTGTTCATTTCCATTTGGTATAAAAATTTTGTCACAAACAATTTTTAAACCAAATAGAAAAAATTATTACAAATTCTTTGGTTTTTTATATCTATACTTCGGCACAAAACTTTCTTTCTGAACTTTCACCAAAACTTATATTATTAGAACATAAAATCCGTTTGAGTGAACCGAACTTATATAATATCGTTTGATAATAACAAAGACACAAATTTCTTGCGAACACACAACGAAAACAAATAAGTTAAAACCACCATTTGCTCCGATGGGAATCGATCCCGGAACTCAAGTGCAGTGCCAAGTCAAATACGTCCGAAGTACTACGTATTGTAAATAAACTTGTATGTTTATTAGCGTCTAGTAGAACATTAAGCTTGAATTTTATTTACCAATTTGTTACGTATATAATTCTCATTCTTTAGCTACGCTTTGTAGGTAGGACTTGCAAAGTTCTCCTGAGAAGTTGCCACCGCTGCCCACATAACCCACCGTGAACTAAGTCTTGTGACAAGTACCTACTTGTGTTTCGGTTGAAGAGGGTTGCTGCCGGGCACATTACTCGTATCTCAATCCTAGTGAAAAGCAATGCCTCCACGTATGATCTCAGATAGGACTTCTCTCCTATTTGAGGTTGTGGGTAGAAGACCATAGGTTGCAATGACTATTAACATCAGGTGGCCTGCATCCTTGTTTGCTACTCGTATAATAATGTCATAAGCAGAGGATAATATATGTATAACCTAATAGGTAATGTATGTGTTAACCCAAACGGTACAAACGGCAGTCATTTTTAATTTTTGAACCCATCCTAATCTTTCCATAAAGTCATATTCGTGAGTTCCCGGCCCACGCGCTGAATATAAATTGTGTCATTTCAAAAACCCTAATGGAAAAGCAGATTAAATAATTCAGCCGTAAGAAATTTGGAGCCCATAACGCCGTTCATAAATAATGAGGACAGCACATGAGCCTGTGCGTATATATTATGTTAAACGTGTGTCGATGCTATCCCGTGTCTTTTCTTCGATATTGCCTTGACTTCAACCCTTTTTATGTCCCACAGCTGGGCACGGATCTTTCCCCACAACCGGGGAAGGCCTGGAGCATACTCTACCACGCGGCTCCAATGCGAATTGAAGATACAGGTTAGTGGCCAACCCATGTCGGACGTTGTCACGCCGCCTAAAGGGCCTCCGACCAGGTTTAAGGACTGTTATCTACTGATAACAACCGGGACAGACGGCTTAACGTGACCTCCGCAGAACGGAAGCGTGTATAAAATTTGCCACTAGCGGTTACCCATCCGAGTACCGGCCACGTCCCACGTTGCTTAACAATGTGATCGCTTGCGATCCACACTACCAGCGGGGCAATGTGCGCTTATATATTATATTTGGTTAAATTCAATCTCAGTCTCCATTCATTTACGCTCGCACCTCGCTCCTATTTGAGGTTGGATGAGGGTGTCCTTACTTTGTAGTCTTTACTTAACATCTGCATGCTCGTTCGCTACTCATTTACGATCAAAAAATCCGTCTTAAAAAGCTTCATTTCTGCCAGTACTTCTTATTTGGATGGAAGATGAAACTTTGTATTTAAAGGAGCTTTTACTAATACTCATAGCAACTGAACGCGTTTATGGACATTTAATTGTAGGCTTCGTCTTTCAATGGTTCTAAGAACTCTTAGGTTTTGTCACGATGTTTTCCTTCACCATTGCAGCTAATGACATTTTGCTTAAATCGCACATAACCTAGAAAAGTCAATAGTGCGCACCACTGGAATTTAAACCCGGTCCTCTCAATGAGGCCTCAATCATAACACACACAGCTTTAGGTAAAAAAACTTAATCTTAACATTTATAAGCTGTTCGTGTAGTTGAAAAAGCTACACATATGGTTGTGTGCGTTTACGGTGATACAGTCATTACGAGAAAATCGCTTTATGCCGTGGAAATAAAATTACTTTTGCGCGTCGAGAATTCGTAGTAGTGGTTAATTTTACGTCCGCATAAAATTTTGTAAGGCACAATTACTTTATTCGTCCTCTGCTCTGCAACCTTATCGCGTTTTTATTAGGAGACTGGGGAAAATTATTTTTTGGACCGTCCGATGTAGAATTCTGGGAAATTTTAATGACATATATACATACGTAGACAGTCATGATAAGCTATTTAAAATTGTACTTTAAACCCGAGCTTGTGTGTGTGATCTGATACACTGTTTGTGTACGTGTGTTATCGAAGAGATCCTAAACATTTTACCTATTGAACTCGCAGAAGTGACTATGAGCTCAATTTTAAAGGTTTCTGTATTTAAAATCTCTCTTTAATACTTTGAATTAAAGAGTAAACAAACATAAATATAGAACCTACGCTTCCGTCATTTGCTAACTTATTTCATTTTGAATTTTTCACCCGATTTCATATTGTTTCCGATAGTTACCTACAATCGGTCGTTTCTACAGCACAATAATAATGAAGCGTGACTGGAACCCATTCCGCCTGGTTGGAAATTCCGGGATAATTATCTTCCGTAAGTTGATATTAACAGTCGGCCGAAATAATTGAACTCTTTCGATTGCATTACGTTGGAAATGATTGATTGGGGCAATAAACATTCAGCTGACTATAACATCCACCTGAGTGCAGCAAATCGACCGGAGAAATATAGGCCGAAGTATTTATGAGGCGTAATGTTTCGAATTTATCGGAACAGAGCGGAGAGTAGAATTGGTGAGATAAAAGACTTCAAGCCTGTTGTAATAGCTCTGAATGATAACGGAAATGAACTAAATTATATTTACTTCGGAATTTCCAAAAATACGCATAGATTTCTTAATACGATGGGAAACTTGGAGAGAACACTCTTTGGCTAACATTAACAAATATCGTAGATCTTTATTAATTTATCTTCTATATGAAAACCTAGATTTTAGAAGTTTCTCTTCCTCGCGTCGTGATTTTATTTCGCGAAAAGTGTACTAAACAACTTTCAGTTTTGCTTAAGTCAAATATAATATGAACAGTATATAAATTAACAATACATAATATTGTAAAATTGTAAAATTAAAATGGAAAACTCACCCCAGGTAGCGTCCTCTTTTCATGGAGGGCGTTTTGGGCGTTTGATGCACTTTCTGGGTTGAAGTACGTCAGGAATGCACATCCTGTGGACAATAGAAAACATTTATTAGCAAAACAAAACATTAGTTACTAGGGAAAGTTAAAGAAGAATATGAAAGGTTAATACAAAAAAAGGTATAATTTATTGCATTTAGAGATAAAGTATTAAGATTATAAATGAGGCTTCACTTCCATTAAAATGTGTGTAATTAAATTATATACTACATTCAGTAGATAGTACATATATATCTTAAAATAATAAAGGACAACGATTATTTTACAAAACTACTCAATAAACATAGCGTCGCTTTATCAATAAAAATAATCATTTAATAAATATAACAACATTATTATTAAATCACTAAGTTAGAATCTAATTCCAAAACTTGAGGACATTGACATTTTTTATACATTTAATCTCCAGCAGCTGACGCCGAGACCGGCTTCAACATCTCCAGAAGTTCAGACAGATTTAAATTTACCTTTTTATTTCAAAAGATGATTATAGAAGAAGGCTACTAAAGTTGCCCGCCGCTGATTCGTTTGTTCTTATTAAAGGAACTTCTAAAGGAACGACCGACTAAATATAATTGCGGTTTTCTATAATTGGCTTACACATTTCTTTGGATAGCTTTGTTAAACGTATGTTTTTATAGAAACATATAAAATATATTTCTGCGTAATCGAATAGCTCGTAATTTGTATGTTTAAATAGGTAATGCGGTATCCGCTCTGTGATAACATAAAATTAAGGCAAATGCCCGACTTTGAGTTAACGGTTCGGGACGATATTGTTACTTGCAAAAGTGTGGATACAATGCCTTCGTGGGTTTTTAAACAATGTCTAAATTATACTGTAACTTTAAGGGTAAGAAAACCGTAATATTAAATGCGTAACACCAGCGCGGCGGCGATATTACTAATATTCGTGTAATTTTTTAGTACTAGAATTTTAGCCTTTCACCTATCTATAGGTAGGTAATATGTCATTGGTTGTCGTAGAATATATTGGTATGATTTCCGTTTAGACATTTGTGTGCTCATGAAGTTTCGTTTTCCTAGCATTGTTAATCCTTTGGTATGATCCTTGTTCATAGGCGGGTGTGACCACTTAATCGTGGCCCGTCTCCCTGGCTGCTGGAATTAAAATTAAAAAAAAATACGAGCATTTCTTATCGTCTGTTGCTACAAAAATAACAGTCCATTTTATTAGCGCTACAAAAAATAAAATACAGATGTTTCTCGGTTATCCGTTTCCTACATTGTATCGAGATTTAAAAGTTGCATTTAGTCGCTTTACCGACCGTTTGTTCCGGTTCAAGTGTATTTGTGTTGAGAGCTGAAAAAATATGAGTTGGCAACGTCCAACGAAACGGAAATGTATAGGCGCAGGAAATGAACCCGTTAGCGATCCAAGATGGCCGCCACAGCCCTGGTTTAGAGTGTGACATCATTTGTTATCACGGCATCGGTATAATCACCGGTTTTATATTTATCAAGCGATAAATTTACTCGGCTTGGGAACATCAATATTAATTAGCAGTTATTGAGATCTTTATTGGAACTTACTATGTAACAAGAATATTGAGACTTTCTGTCATTACACACATAAATAGTGATACTAACAATATACTGGGAGGTAGTTAGTTTGTCTCATAATATTATATTATACAAATATTTAATGAATTTAATCTGTTTTAACGCCGCGCCGGTTACTTCTTGGCGTTCAGCTCCCGGATTTTTCATGCAATAGTAGAATTCGTATCTTAAAACTTTTTCTCATTGCCAGTTTTGAAGAGGCACAACGGGAATACACCAATAATTTTATTAACCACATGATTTCTATAGAGAATACAATTGAAATTTGTGGCAATAACGATTGTTAAAACATTCTCGACAAACGTGAAAACGATATTACAAAAGCGCTTATGATAAGATAAAATTAATCAGTGTGGTTCCAATAAGTGGGGTGATTCCCTAACTCGGGCCGCAAGTGGACTAATAAATATGACACCTACCCGATGATTTACGTGGAGATTGAAACGGATTGTTTTACAAAGTCATGCTGAAATTGAATGTCGATGACTACACATTTTCTAGGCCGTGGTCGACATAGTGTTTAGTGCTATTTTCAAATAAAATAAAATGTAATCTACATGCTGTAAGTAACTACTCGGAATCGTGAAAAAGTTACCCATCACCATCCACAACCACTGAACCAATTTGGTTTAAGCTAATAAGTTAATACAACATTTATTGGTTCTTAGGCGGTATGAAGTTCGCCGGATCAGTACAGTATAAAATATTATCCGCCGTTTCCATTTGAACAA
>DWQK01002624.1:0-12789 GCA_018231225.1 Noctuana stator | reverse complement strand
GCTTTATTATATTAGTATAGAATTGTGTACATACAGGTGAAGTTAATATTCGAACCCGTTTAAAGTCTTAATTCAACGAAACACAAAAGAATTTACATCTAAAGAAACAATATAAACATATTACATAGGTACGTAACAAAAATATTTACAAAATTATATATAATAATTATAAAAAGAAAATTTCTTCTAATAATTTTCTTCTACCCGTTTAAATGATATTCCCCCGAATAAACTAATTCAAATTACAAGTAAACATTGGATGTTCCTTATTCCATTAACCAGTCAATTTCAAACAATCAGCGGCAACCTTAACATTTGAGAAGCAAAATTTCCAAACACCATGAATATTGTCAAAGCGAAGTCGCTAATTATAATCTTATTCGTTTCTCTCTTGCCCTGACTTTGAGCATTATGCAAATTATTATTGTTTTAAGCAACGTCTCGGAACGGGTGAGAGACTAAAACATACTGAGACACAAAGTTAACGGTATTGTTAGGCTTTATATCAATAACTAGCTGTTACACGCGGTTTTACCCGCTTTAAGAATTGTGACGTAACGCTCGCCTATAACCTTCCTCATTAATGTAGCTATAAGACACAAGAAGAAGAAATTTTCAAATCCGACTTGTACTCGTAGTTCCAGAGATTAGCGCGTTCAAACAAACAAACAAACAAACTCTTCAACTTTATATATTAGTATAGATACGTGTAAGTAGAACAACCCTTATAACCAACCGTAAGACTAATCAGTATTTGTACTTCGCTTAAAGACGTATGTATTTCGAAGACACTTTATTTGAGGCGGCCATCTTAGTCCTCATGTGTAGCAACGCAGCCGCCAGCCATGTACGGTCTATAGGACTTCTATCCTATTTGTGGTTGGAAATAAGTGCCCATGGATCTCAGCAACTACTCAACATCAAATGGTCTATATCCTTGTATCCTCGCTATCTATTTACAAAAAAAAATTAATAATAATGAAGTAATAAAGTTTGAGAAAATTCAAGTCAATCGTCTCCGTAAAATCTGGCCTTAACCAAGTCTCAAGAGCTTAAAAACTGATAAATGCTGTATTTAAACGTAGATAAAGGGATATCAACATTAAACTTTTCCTTTTCCTAAAATTCTAACACAGAGAGATCAGTATAGTAGCATAGTAGTTGACGACCCGCGTGGTGTAGTGGTTACCATGCCAGTCCACCATTCGATGGGTCCCGGGTTCGATCCCCGACGGGACAGAAAATTAAAATGATGATGAGATTTCTGTTCTCGGTCTGGATGTTTGTGTATTGGTCTTTGTGTGTGTCCATGGCACCCACGACACACGGAATCCTAGTGTGGGGCTGTGAGTGTGAAGCGTTATTTATTTACTTATTTATACCTAATTATGTGCTTCATAATAATATAGTGCAAAGAAATGCCACGAATATATTAAAAGGGACAAAAAAGGGACTTTTCAATATCAGAATACATTATTATCGTTATTAATAATACCCAAATATTTGTTTTCATTCTTAGAAGCAATTGCAAATGTTAAAGTTATTTTATTTTCATGAAGCAATCCAATTAAACCGAATATACTCGTAAGAATATTTCTTTGCTACTGTATTGAAAACCGCTTCCTGACATATCCCAAATTGTATGTCGACTCTCATTATATTGACATTGAGTTTCACTTTGCCTTTGGCGATGACTCTGAAAATCGGTGTATGGTACATTTCTTAAGCGCCGGTGCCACAGTACCCACGATATTATCACTGCTTATTAAACTACATTACTTTTAAAAGTAAAAATTAATATCGGAACAACAAAAACATACTTATTAGCAACGCTAAGGCTGCCTGTCCACCGGAGCGGAGAGAGGCAGCAGAGAGGACAAACGGATAAATCTAACCAATAGGATTGCACAAAATCTCTGCTCCTCTTTAACGGAAAGGGAGTTGTGTAATCCTATTGATTAATATTTATCCGTTTCTCCGCTCTGCTGCCTGACTCCGCTTCGGTGGACAGGCAGCCTTACGCCGGCTACACCTCCGCGTTCGATTCGCTTCATTTCACAGAGCACGGAACTGTAGTTGGGTATCGGAGCAAACCAGCGGATCCGCGCGCGACAGAGACAGCGCCATTGCTAAATTTTGGTGTTAGAACGGGCAATTTCGCTAGAGTTTCGCGCGCCATACAAAGGACAACGTGTGCGGGTCGCACAGCGGTTTCGCTACTACTGTTCCGCGGCAGAGGTGTGCTATCGCCAATAGAGATGCCTTTTAATTTTATAAGAAACGCATCTCCCATGTCTTGCTCCGGCGAGATACGCATAATTGTTCTCGTATGTCATACCTCATTATTGTAGCATTAATTGTAATTTCTCGAATTTGGTACACCACGCATTTGGGTGTATCATGTTTATTGAAGAACAAAGCTATTGTCATTTAAAATGCAAAAATTTTTATTCATTAGTAACTCTGCCCTGCGCTTTCGCTCGCGTTAAGAATTGTAACGTAATAGTCAATAGCCTATAACCTTCCTAATGAATGTAGCTATCATACACAAAAATAATTTTTCAAATCCGACTTGTAGTTTCAGCGATTAGCGTGTTTAAACAAACAAACAAACTCTTTAGGTTTATATATTGTTCGTCATAAACGTGTTTGTATACACTGTGGTGAACGTTAAATAATACGGAACATCGGCTTTAGTCCATTGTGTAATTAAATTCGAATATGTAAAAACTTTGTAACTTCTGCAATTATTGGGTAATATACAGCGGTGGTACCTCTCCGAGCGTGCTTTATAAGCTCTACCTGTTATTGGTAACAGATACACAATAACAATTAAGATACAAAACACAATTTTTGATGTATTTTTAACACAAATACATTTAAACTGGTGCTTATTAGAATCTGTTAAAGTGCGCCCGTTCCTCTATGTTTGGAGGCCTACGGAGCTCGAACAACAGAAACATCCATCTCTTTGAACAAAACAATGGTTGAATCCTCCATATTATTTATTCAGAGCTGTCTCTGAAGAAATGTCCAGGAGTTCGTCGTATAATCGTTAGTTGCGCAGAATATTCTTAAAGCCTTTTCGAGCTCAAACATAGTTCTTTCTGGTCGGTGAACAAAAAAATGGGGATTGAAACCTCGTGACACAATGGCGGATGCGACCTGACATCATCAGAGAATGGGGCCGCGAAATAATAAGGCTCGGTATTGGTCCAATTGAAAGGCGTAGCGGTATATTACGAACAAATGAGCTGGAAAAACTATTTTTATATATGCAGTGAAAGCGATTTTGTTAGTTTGAGTGGAAGTTTGATCAAAATGTGCTCAAAAGGAACTTGAATATAGTTTTAATTAAAAGTTTATACATGAACATTAAATTAGCTACCTTATTGGTAGCTACCAATAAAAATTTGGATGTACCTACTTTTAATTCTATTGTACTTTCTGTATAAAGGCACAATTAAGCAAAAGTAATGAATAAAAATTTTTTTAAGAAGTACATTGATGCATAGCGGTGGTAGCTTAGTGGTCAAGAGATTGACCACTTATTGGAGAGGTCCGAGTTGAAATCCCTGCAGCGCGCATCAATTACTTTTCTAAGTTATGGGGGTTTTCACCAATTTAATCTCATTGCTGTAACGGAGAAGAAAAGCCCTGCAAGCCTGAGAGTTTTTCATAATATTCTCGAAAACTATGTGAAATTAAACCAACCCGCACTTGACCAGTGTCGAGGACCTTGGCTTAAACACTTCTTACTTTAAAACGTCTCCCGACAACTCACTTTCATTTCGAAAATACAGTCAATTGCTACACATTAAGACCAAGTGTCGTGCTATTTATCCGATCATTGCTTGCGATATGTGTATGGATAGACATACGAGTACAGAACTCGCTGACGCTCATAACTTAACCAGCGCATACCATTCGTACCGGGTACGCCTTTGTCTAGATACCAGGCTATGTTTGTTCCCGTTTCTAAAATTAAAACTATGCGGCCCGGAACGCACTGTTATATTTCTGTGATGAAGGGATGCCCTTTGACAATTATCGTTATGTGAAGGAATTCAGTCATTGTTGGTTAGAACGAATGTCATTTAGGAGCGGAAACAACTGAAGGTTTAATAGGGTTTGTACGCCTAACGATGTTAAGAAATACTTTTAGTATAGTAATGATAAAGATAGTACTTAATCTATCTCATAGAAGGAAGAAAAGGAAGAAAAAGAAAGAATTTATTAAGTAGCTATTTGACATTGAAATTAAAAAAGCTTTTTCAATATCAAACTTTATCGAAAGTTTCTGCCGATTTGAACATATCACGTCCAAAAATCTATTCTATAACTAAGGCAATTATTACTAAATCGCTTTAAGCTCAAGGTTAACAGTAGTATAAAAATTATTGTATAGAAATAACCCCAGATTTGTTATTAAAGTTCCAGATCCAAACCGCTTCGAGGATAATCGATGTTAAGTACTTTTCAAAGAAAATCCACTTTTTACTAACTGATATATTTTGCTTAATGGTTTTTGTGCTACTTGGCCAATTTATTAAGAGAAAGCAATTACGTAGCTAAGTGGATTTGTTCTAAGCAGATTATACTCAAAACTTCGTTTAAATACAACACCTGAAAGGAAGTTCCATTGACAATTTTATTAGAGCTATGTCCATTATTGAACTATTGCGTTTTATGCGTGTTTTTGTTTCATATCTCTTTTAAATGATTCTCATGTTACATTCGTTTATGCTTAGTCTTTTGAGGCAACCTTCTGTGAAGTCTGAATTCAAATTGCGCAACGACATAATTCTAAGTCGACAAATAAATTTATTAATATTCGTGAATCAAAGTTTAATTTTGCTGCCAATTTTACGTAATAAACACGATAAGCGTGGTAACAGAAATCCAAAACATAATTTCCATCGACAAATTAGTATTCGTACTGTTCACTTCCCAGATTATGCAAACGATCTTCTCCGAAGTTTCCACTTAAATAATATATGAAATTATGCAAAATACGACAAGAAATTCCTCGTAGTGGCGACTTCGGAGTTATATGACTTTTTTACATCAAAGATATTGGGGATACTTTTGACGGAGAACGTGACTTTTGCTTAAATCAGGTGAGGTAAAGTAAGGAAAGTATATTTCAGTGCCCAGATGATTATGAAGAAGTGTTCCCTAAATTTTGCTCCATCTAAGCTGTGCCACGCGGTTTCACTCTCGTTAAGAATCGTAACATAATGCTTGATAGCCTATAACCGTCCTCATGAATGTAGCTATTATACACAAAAAAATTTTTCAAATTTGACTTGTAGCTCCAGAGAATAGCGCGTTCAAACAAACAAAAAACTCTTCAGCATTAGTGTGGATAAACCAGAACCGCCAGAAAAATAAAATCAGTAAGTGAAAATAACTGGAAATTATATCTATATAGTGTAGGATCAAACTCGGATCCACGGAACGATAGACCAAATCAAACTGTAGATACTACAGAAACAAAGATAATTATATTCGAAACTCTAGCACAACGCAACAAATCAAAAAGAATGATCACTTAACCTGACTTTCTGCAAGTGCGATTCTAGAATAAATTTGTAACGCAATTAAATCTCGTTAACAACCGAATGGGAACTGCAGCAAGTAATCAAAATGACTCGTCATAAAAAGCAGGTCGTCTCACTCTTTTTTTAGCTGCACGACGTGGTAGAAAGGGATAGAGTAGCTACTTTAATATGATAATCGGAATATTCTGCACATTTGTGCGGATACCAGCTCTCGACTCGATTACGGCGACTGCTGAATATATGATGAGAATTGTCATTGGTACATATCAGGGCAATTTATAAGGGCTGCGGTTGAAACTGATTTTGGGGGTGAACGCGTAAAAACCTGAGTGTATCGAAAATTTCATAAGTAATGTTTGCCTTTATGCTGGTTAACAGTATTAAGTATTGAGAGTTTCTGTGTTATATGATAAGAGTACTTTAGTCACTTTAAATCTTATCTGCTTGTTCGGCTGAACCATATTTTACACACTCACCGTTAAACACATTTATGTTCAGGAAATTAATATGTTTCCAACTGAAAGTTGTCGACTGTATGAAGTAATTGTATTAGTCCTCTGGAGTAGCAACAAGACTGTGTATGGGGTTTGATGGTCCGTGTGTAGTTGTCTAAGGTGGTTTGATACCCTTTGACTGACTGACACAAAAGGAACGATCAGCGATCGAGTCGTCCAACCCTGTGTGAGTATCAAATAGCATAGTAGGTACCCACTTAAATTTCAAAATTTTCAACAAAATCGCCTTATCCTAAATTACCATTTCTTCAAAATACTTATTTATAACGAAATCGTCTGTCAGAAGTACCACGCCATACATCACCTGGAGGTATTCCACGAAAGATCGGTCGGTTGCGGCGCCTCATAGAATATTCATAGACGACGGATTGGACGAACCCGGTAATATGTCAGAATTACATCGCAATTAGGTTCGACGACATTGAAATGTGGTTCAGTGTTCAGTTTTTGCATTTTATGTTTGTGAGGTACCATTTTAAAATTCTAACTAAATCATTTTATTTTGGATATGATTATACAGTACGGAGAAACTTATTTCTTTGGTGAAAAATTATCGTGAGAGGCATGTGAAATCTATCAGCTCTGTCATGCCTCTGTGGTAGCTATTGCTAATAGACCTTGTGATTTCCATTATCCATAAAGAGCTGATGAAATACTTCCGGAAATCCAAAACTAAGTAATTGAATAACATCCTCTTCCAGTATTGCCTTACTTTAGTCCTTATAGCTGTTGTTTTAACCAGTGCAGCTCAGCTCAAGAAAGTTTTTCTTCAACAAAAGTTTTCTCCTTTCAATCCCTTTACACCACTATCCGCATTGGAGCCGCGTGGTGAAATGCTCTAGGCTTTCCCCGGTAGTGGGGAGAGACCCGTGCCAAGCAATGGGACACAAATAGGGTTGAAGGCAACTCCACTTTACCAATTAATGTAAAGTTAATTTTCAGCACAATCTTTTTCGCCTCTCGTTGACAAAATCTTTGTCTTCTTCTACCTCAAAATGTTCCATGTTAGCAAGAAGTTTATTACCTACATTATAGAGAGTGAGCGCAGGAAATCTACAACCTCATTCAATAATTCATTCAGCATGGCTACCTCTATCCGGATGTCCGGACGTACAACGCTACCTGTAGAATGTTCCAGCAGTGAATCTAATTGCTGCAACCATTATTATTGAACGAATAATAACCTGGAATATTCCACTTTAGAAAAACAAGTCATTAAGGTAACTTAGCCGTTCGTTATTGGGTCCGAGTTCAATTCTCGCACGCGCCTGAAAGTTTTCAATCAAGAAACATTTTACTTACATGAACTTGCTATGCTATGAGCTATGCTAAATCTCAGACTTCTTCGGCGTTAAAAAAGATATTGAGAACTCCTAGTTATTGTAAGCTTTATTTAGCATTGACATGATTACGTTCTTATTTTGTACACTTGAAAAGGTGAACAAAGCAGCTTCTTGACACTTAACGGTGACCACTAACTATCGGATCATAAAAAAAATGGGTGATGTTCACAATTTTTTGTCAACAGAGAGTGGGCTGCGATCTGAGGGTGGGGTCGACTCGTCGTGTAGACGAGTGCGGCGTGTGCGGTGGGGACGGGTCCTCCTGCTCCAGGCCTCGGTACCACTGGCTGGCCACGCCTGGGTCGCTGTGCTCGGCTACCTGTGGTGGAGGTAAGTTGGAAAAAAATTTAAAAAAGTAACGCTTCACATTCACATCCCCATACTAGGATTCCGTGTATCGTGGGTATCATGGACACATACACAGATCCAGGCCAAGAATCGAACCCAGGACCCTTCGAGTCGTGGACCGGCATGATAACCATTACACTAAACGGGTCGGAAATATGAAAGGAAATGTAAAAAAAATGAAAATGAGGACTGACAACCAACAAGCACACGGGCTACCTAGCACCGTTGCCTGTGAACAATTGCAACACCAGAGGCTTGCTTTCTAAGTGCCAACCTTGCAGGACTCTTTGAAAGCATTTGAAGACCACAGGTCGTAACCAAGTTCACGAGGCACTACTGCTGCCCTCAAAAACGACGTGAAGCAAGTCTTGTATCAAATTCTTTTGTTTCGACTGGGAAGATAAGAGGTTACTTGGTCTTTATCGAAATTAAAATTATATTAAAAATATCCAACTGACTGTAAATCAAGTTTGTTAATAAACTGAAAATAACTCTTTGTTTTTCCCAATACAAGAAAAAGTAATGTAAAGTGGTGCCATCCGTCAGGTGGCAGATAAAAAAGGCAATTAACTCAAGTAGTGAGCGGCTGAATTTGTTAATTAGGACGATATTTTACATTAAATTGGCGACAAATTATACTGTTCCTTGAAAACGGCCGAAGTAAACCACTTTACGTAGTGTCCGCGAGGTGCGATGTGAGTGAAGGCTATAGGAGTAAGCTGACATTCACTTTCAAGCTGTTCTAGTGTTACGAGAATTGTTTGGTATCAGTTAGATTAAGAAAATAGGTACCTAAAGTAAATTTGTATTCCGCAAGACCTAGCAAACAAGCAAAAAGCCAAAAGTCTTCTGAGCCGCAATTTTGCTATTAACCAACCAACCAACCACTGCCAACCCTTCTCAAATGTTGTACGGTTTAGTGAAACCAATCCGCATTGGAGCACCGTGGTGGAGTGCGCTCCAGGCCTTCCCCGGTTGTGGGGAGAGACCCGTGCCCAGCAGTGGAACATAAAAAATGGTTGAAGGTATACTACCATTACAACTAGTCAGTAGTATGTAATGTCACTTGCGAAATCAGTCACAGAAAATTCACTCGTAGATACGAACGACTTCCGAGCGACTTTTCAATGGTCATTGAAAAGCACGGGGAAATACCACTACTAATTTAATATAGGTAATGAGAATCTCCAGACGCTGAAGTGTCTGTCAGACCAAAAGTCGAAGGAAAGGTAATCTTCCAAGGTTATTTACGTAGTTACGAATGAAGCTAATAAAAGTGTGATCATGAAATAAAAAGAAAATTGTCGATAGGATACGTCGATTAAATTTTAATTGCGAGTGTCGCTTTTCGCTATTCGCTTCTAGCTGGTGTTATGAGGATAGGTTAAGTGGGCTCGTTTCTTATGTAAAGATATTCAGAGTAGAGTACTAATTCATAGGCTTTAGTGAAACATTCACCAAAGTGCTGTTTCTGCTGACAACTATTCATAATATTTACCAATACGACACAGCATAAATGGAGTTCCAATAACATAAAGTTGTACTGTTATTGTTACTATTGTTAGCATAAGCAACCTCTAGAGGAAGTTGAGAGATGTACCTACATAGTTTGCAATGAACAGTTAAAAAATACAAAATGAAACTTAGATCTGGAGCCGTATAAAACTTTACTAGAGAGTTTTTGGGCTAGCATCGCCATTCAGAGAACTTTTATATCTTTGGTTAATGTACATGTCACGTGTCTATCTCATTGGCCAATCAAGGTGTCACGTGACCGATGGCTGACGTACTCGTAACTAACGTAATCATTAAAAAGGCTCACAAAAATGACATTAATAGCTCGTAATAAAAAATAGGTACAAATTAATAATATAGATATACACTTTCACATATTTAACATAACATAAAACATTAATTTAAAATTAAAATTTAATTTAATTTATTATTTTTTTTTATTTTGCATTAATTTTAATTTTTAATTAATAATTGTATAAGGAAAAAAAAAACCAGCGAATCTTGTGTTTGCAGGTACTCTTAGTAAATATGTAAAAAATTATGCATTATATAAACATTTGATCAATTTCTGCGCCAAAAAAATATGAATATATTTTATGCTTTTTCGAAACAACTATTTTGCTAATGGCCTCTCCGTGCTGCGATGTTTCAAAATAGAGACATTCGTTTTCCTGTTCATTGTAACGTAAAACATGCATCCGTGTATCCCTAATGCTTCATGGGTATTTGTTTTATTGTAACAAAGGAGGTTTTGTGTATGAAACTACATGTCGGGAAAGTACATGACAAATTGCACTCATATTTACGTAACATGACAGTTAAAACTGCAGTAGATAGTTTATACTGTGCCTATACATAATTATAACTCGCGTTATCAAAAAAATTAACTTCGTTGTAGCGCACATACTAAAATTTAAGACTTAATATGGTTTTACGCGGACGAAGTCACGGGGTTAAGTTAGTCTCATATACTTTACCCATAGAATTATAGCTAGTCAGAGAAAAAACGGAAAAGTCGAATCCAGAAAAAGTTATCACGCACAGTCCGATTTTTATAAGAAGGTCTCCGACAAGTCGCCTAACAATCGAACTTATGTAATAGTCCTTATTTTCCTTTCTCAAGAGAAAGTGTTTCGCTGCCAAAGACAAAGGGTGTTGCCGCTGATTTATCAGCAGCCGACTGATGGGGTAGTGGGGGGTACAATTTACGAGAAGCGTTCTTAATAATAGCGTTGTATTGTGTATAGTTTATAGGGGTTCGGATTAATATTTTATTTCTTCGTAACATTTCAACGAAGCGCGCTGCGCCACGAAGTAGATTGCAAGCGACACTTTTAAGCAATTACGCAGGGCGCGGCCGGTACTCGTATGTGTCACCGCTAGTGGCAAGTTTCATGCGCGTTTCCGTGCTTTGGAGGACACGTTAAGCCGTCGGTCCCGGTTGTTATCGATAGATAACAGTCGTTAAAACTAGTCGTAGCCCTTTGGGTGGTTTGACAACATCCGACATGGGTTGGTCACTAACCCATATCTCTACCAATCCGCATTGCAACAGCGTGGTGGAGTACTCTCCAGGCCTTCCCCGGTTGTGGGGAGAGACCCGTTCCCAGCAGTGGGACATAAAAAGGGTTAAGGCAATGTTGCAACGAGTTTGGTAAAAGTTTTATAGGACTTAATTCAATCATTTATTTAGACGTTTTTGCTACAAGGTTAAAATGTTAAAATTGCTGTGTATAATATTGTGGCTTTCATTAATCAGTCCTCATCCACTGAGTACGCAAAATAATTAAAATAAGTTTATTATTGGAAAAATGAACCAGAATTGTTGTAATAAATATATAAGGTTCTTTGGTGCCACATCCATTTCTTCTATGAAGCAAATATTTGGGTTAAAATTAATAATTTCGGTTTTCCTATGAGAATAAAGTTTTCTAAAAACTTTAATATTCTCAAAACGTTATTGTTGGTAAAACTTTAATGTTGGCAAAATAATTTACAATTTGAAAGACAGCACTATTTAAGTGTAAGGACTCTTAAGTATTAAAGGCGGAAAGTAGTCAACTTAGCATCAATTGGCCTATTAGTCAGTCTTTTCAATAAAAAAAATATTACCCACTATACCTATTCTATCATCTCAGTAGGTCCCAATATTACAATACTTTAAACTGAAATCAGCGACTATAAATCGCACGTTGGCTCTAAGCCTAAACGCCGAAATTTGTAGGCCAATTTCTAATTAAGAAGACCGTGAAAGATGGACGCTCAGATAAGATTTAGAGCTGAGATACAACGCTTTATTTGTTCAGCGGTGGAGGAGAACTGATTGAGAAATGCTTCATAAAATTACCACTATTTATTAGATGTCCCGAATCCTTCAAAACTCAAAATATTTTTTATGTTTCAAGGAAAATGTTGGGCTCAGGTCGCCGGTCGCTAAATTCCTATATTTGCGATAAATATAAGTTGCTTTTTCTTGTTGGTATAAATGACGCAGGGCGAATGACAGACCGAACCAAAGAGCCATCAAAGGAAAAAACTATTGACATAACTTAAAAAAGTATTGCATATGATTACCTACAACTAAGTATTCCCTCTGTCTCCGCCTTCGACACTATATTAAACAACTAGCTTTGCCACGCGGTTCCACCCGCGTTAAGAATTGTGACGTAACGCTTGATAGCCTATAACCTTTCTCATGAATGTAGCTGTCATATACAAAAAGAATTTTTCGAATCGGTCCACTAGTTCCAGAGATTAGCGCGTTCAAACAACTATATTTATATATTTTATTATAATTCCGAAAAGCGAAATTTTCTTGCACATAACTTAAAGGAAAACGCGAACGGAACATAATCATTACAAAGTAGGTACTTATTTAAACAATTTGCCATGGAACCGTTTGAAATCTCATCAATCAGCGTCGCAAAAAGTATAATTCTCTTAAAAAGATCATTAAGTTCAGACCGTTGTATTTCAACCCTCAACCGACAAAGGGGTACCGACGCACCCCATTTATCATTGGTTCCCTGACACCTAATTAACAATTGAAACGTCTGGAGAAGTGAAGAGGGCCGGTTTGTCTCGGGTCAGTGAGGCCTGTTACGCAGATAATCTCACAAAGGTAGCTGACGGGTTAAACCCGTAGGATATGATACTGGACAGTGCGCAGATAATTGATATCAGAGTAACAAATTGCTACACATTTATTTACGTTTATTATTAATTTTTCAACCGACTTCAATGAAATTAGAAGGTTCTTAATTCGACAGTATTTCTTTGTTACTTCATAACTTTCGACCGGGTGAACCGTTTTTGATGACTCTTTTTTTGTTTGAAAGCTGATGCTTCCCGTGTGGTCGTATTACCATTGATTTAGTTTTAACAACGGCATCTATGAGAAAACCAAATAAGCCTTAAATTTTCATTAAGCTTAAATTTTGAAGATCTTTGACCCTCCATGTAAAGCGCGATCCTGTACCCCCCCCCCCCCACCTCCCCCCAACC
>DWQK01002623.1:0-12793 GCA_018231225.1 Noctuana stator | reverse complement strand
TTCAAATCCGACTTGTAGTTCCAGAGATTAGCGCGTTCAAACAAACAAACTCTTCAGCTTTATATATTGGTATAGATATAGATTACTTATGCCACCGTGCCAATTTAAAATCAATCGCACAAAATATTAACACCTTATTCATGAGAGTTACTAAATGTTTGGGAACTGAACGTAAAACTCAGCAGTAATTGCCGTCGTAAAGTTCATTGCAATCCTAAGTTATTCGCTATTGATCGCCGGAAACGTTAGGTATTCATGACGCCTTATATCGAGACAGTAAATTATTTTATTGTTGAAACGGAATCTTGATTGAGAATCTAATTATACACCGATAGTTGTGTTATTTAAGATTATTAATCTCTCCTAGCGTTGTGAGGTATTTAAAAAAATTTACTGAAAGTTTTCTCTTCAAAAATGTACTGAAAGTTTTCTCTTCACTAGTGGCGTAGCGCTTGTTCTCCGCCCCAAAAATAAAAAATCGCTACTTATTGTGACATTTTTTTATTACTTATTGTGAAATTTTGCCCGTAGAAAGTGCCGCCCCCTGCCACGCTACGCCACTGATCTTCTCGTATCAATATAAAGATTTACTTCACAGGGAACTGGACGCAATACACGTGATGTCATACGATCTTCGTGGCAACTGGGCCGGCTTTGCGGATGTTCACTCACCTCTTTACAAGCGTCCTCATGACCAGTGGGCTTACGAGAAACTTAACGTGGTAAGTGGTTTTTTTTCTTAGGAAAAAAGACACAAGCGAGTCTCCAGTCTTCCAGGGCCCAAGTCTCCTATTTTACAACCATTATGTCACCACCGTGACTCTTTTATAACTGCTCGATGACCTCATTACGGAATTGTGCCGAAAACTATAAATAAGATTTTATTTCATTACACGCCAGTGCTATAAACAATTATTAAGATAAGATTATCGATTCGAGAATTAAGACGATCGATTTAATTATTCGTATGAACTTTTATTTAACTAATCTTATGGTCATAATAACACGTTTTTTGACTTGTTTGACGTTGTGCGTGACAAATATAATCATAATAAACATGCCAATAATGATGTTATGTTCCAATTAATCTATCTTAATTTCTTTTAGTCTCTATAAATGTAATTTAAATTAAGTGTTTGATTAATTCCTTTATAAACTTATAAATAAATTTAATACCTATCAAGAAAAGTTTGCGTACAAAACATTCGTAATACAATCTGTCACAACTGACAGCCACATCCGGGTACTGTCAGCTATACGTAAATGATTAAAACTTTCAGAACGACGGTCTAAACCTGTGGGAAGAAAAGGGTTGTCCGTCCAACAAGTTGGTGGTCGGTATTCCGTTCTACGGGAGGTCCTTCACCCTTTCTGCGGGTAACAATAACTACGGACTTGGGACGTATATCAACAAGGAGGCGGGCGGTGGAGACCCCGCGCCGTACACTAACGCCACGGGTTTCTGGGCGTACTACGAGGTGTGTTTGTGACGTATATTTAATTCCGAATTTGACTTTTAAAAATTTTTTATTTACGTGCTCGGAAAAATGTGGAAATGTTCTAACGTCAAAAGGCCGTTGTTATTATTATCCTTATTTTAATTTAGAAGTAAACAAGGTGATTGTTTGACTGATATTGTCGATTTATTTTATTAATAGAATTGTAGAGTAGAAGTCTTTCGATAAGTTAATAATTTGTTAATTATACGTTATATTATAGATTTTTGAATAAGCACGTGACTTAAAAATTAGTTTGTATATTCTCAATTTTTGTACGGCTCTAAACAGTAACTAATAACAAAATTTGGTTACTGAAAAATTCCCTTTCCTACTTAGATCTGCACTGAAGTAGACGAGCAAGAATCAGGCTGGACTAAGAAATGGGACGAGCATGGCAAATGCCCCTACGCTTATAAGGGAACCCAGTGGGTTGGCTACGAAGACACTCGCAGCGTGGAGATCAAGATGAACTGGATCAAGGAGAAGGGCTACCTCGGAGCTATGACCTGGGCCATCGATATGGATGACTTCAGGGGCCTCTGCGGGGAAGATAACCCACTCATGAAGCTGCTGCACAAGCATATGCGCTCGTATACTGTCCCGCCGCCCAGGACTGGAAATACTACCCCAACCGTACGTATAACAAAATGCCCTTTATTATACCGGGTTGGGAAAAGCTGTAGGTTACTTAGGTTCATATTAAAATGTTTATTTTGGATCGGTATTAGTTTATTCGTTCATAGCTGACCAATCAGTTTACGGAGAACGTGAAACAAGTCACTAATATCCAATATCCACAAAGTTTGGGTCCCATAAACCGATATTGCGAAACTTGATGATACTAAGATTTATTTAGCTTCTAACAAGTTCGCAAAGTTACTTATGACGTCAACTAAGGTTTACGGCTAAAAGTTGCCTTGGACTTATCTGCACGAGCTACTTTTAGTAAGGTTTTACTGTTCTAGGAATTTGTATTTGGGTAATCAACATTTGAAACGAATGTAATACAATGTTCACAAACAAAAAAATCGCGTTTATTTTTCTATTACATAATACTTTTACTTTATTATTCGAAGTAACAAATATGCCAGTCGATTGAGGTACTTACAGTGGTGGAACGCGTTCAGTTCGCCCGCGGAAATACCGCCACCGCCTCCATAACCCACCGTGAAGCAAGTTTTGTGTCATGTTTTTTTTGTTTCGGTTGGGGACGTGCGGATGCTAGAGGCACTTTATTAGAGGTGATTTGGTGATCACCTCTAATAATACCTCTCGTCCTCATAATTAGCTGCAACGCATTCACAGATACGATCATAGATAGGATTCCTCTTCTTCTTATTTCTTTTAAAGTTTTGTACCAATGTTTCAGTTTGGGAATTAAGGTAGGCTTTGTGCAGAAATCTTTATTATGGCACATTGTAAGATCAAGAAGAGTTAAGTTTAAATTTTTATAGTTAGCATTCAGGATCCAATTGCGTCTGCGCAGTAATTTATATTATATTTCATTCCATAAACAACGCAGCCTGACTGGGCGAAGCCACCGTCAACGCCCGCGGATCCGTCAGAGGGCGCTCCTGTCCCGACTACTACTACAACAACAGCTGCACCTACAACAACAAGGAGGCCTCAGGGCACAACGTCAGCACCTACCCAGAAGCCTTCAACAGCAGCACCTTCACAGCCTGATGTGGAGGAACCGCCTGCGGTAAGCTCTTAACTTTAAGTTTAAGGTGCATAATACATAAACTTGATGTTAATTAATGCAAGCTATTGGTAAAATTTATTAGTTTATGTTTGAAAAAAGGAGACCAAAAAAGGCTCTCGGCATTATTTTTTTACTTAGCATCAAGTTATTATTGTTGTTACAATAAAAGAAAATAAAATTGTACATTGCAGTTTGAAAAATAGCTAAATAAACGTTAGGAAGTTCCATTATGTTTTGTATAATTTAATGAGATTCAGTATTATTTGTATTACCTAATTTAATGAGATTCAGTTTCACATTAGATTGTTTCATTAGAAAACAACAAAATCCCTTGACATTTAGGCATATAGTTTTGTCGTGATGTGATATTTGACAACAAAGTGAACGTTTACGAATCAGTAATTGCAGTCTAAAGGCATTTTATGTACAAGATACTTTAGCTTCGTTGATTGTAGTGTCGCCTACTTGTAGGGTAGAGACATTAACCTTATTGAGTTGTCGATGTTTCTTAATTGACAATTTGATGTAATTATATATTTTCTTATATATTATAAAGGAAAATGAAGTCGACAATCCGGACATCTGCACTGGTGAGCAGGATTATATGGCTGACAAAAAGCGTTGTGATAAGGTAAGTTAAACGTTTTGAAGTTGAGTATTAAAATAATTTTTGTCTTCATTTAAAACACACAAAATATTTTGAATTTAGTTTAACTAAATGCAATGAGTTCCATTGCAATGCAACTAACCATTTGCAATTCTAGGAGACGTCGAAGCGTTGAACTTCGTACCTTTAATATAACTGTCGTGATCAAATTAAACTAAATGGTATTATATGGTATTAGGCTACAATTATAAGAATCTGTTATTTTTATAGACAATGATAATGTGCGTTCTAAAATTATTGATCAGTTTGAGCAATAAGTCCCAATGCATAATTATGTTGTGTGTAAAATCTCTACATTAATAAATTGTATACTTACTCGTACCTAGTTGAAAAACGCTTTAATAACAAGCAATATATAATAAATATGATAGTATAATAATTAAAATTTGTATATAGTATAAACGGTGGGCCTTCCCCGGTTGTGGGAAGAGACCCGCGCCCGCAAACACACACACACCCCTGCACAGTAGACATAAACCTTTCATTTTTGTAATTTTAAGTTTCTCATTTTAAGTGATCATTGTATCTTATGAGAAATAAAGAATCTTTAAACCGAAACCGAAAAAAAGGGTTGAAGGCAAAGAATGAATGGTTATATAGTTTTCAGTGAGAATTTTGTTGAATATTTTTTATTTTGTTACAGTATTGGAGATGCGTAAACAATAAGGCGATGGAGTTTACCTGCCAGCCCGGTACGGTGTTCAACACGCAGCTCAACGTGTGTGACTGGCCCGCCAATGCCAACCGCGATGAGTGCTCAGACTAACTTTGTAACTTATAAGGATTATGTGCGCAGCCGTGATACTGGATCATAGTTAAAAGCGTAAAAAGGGTCACAAATTTTGATACTGGATCATAGATCCAATTATTAGATTCACATAATTATATAGAAATTAGCGCGGACGTTCTTCTTTGCCCTACCCAAACGTTGGCTTTGATTAATAAAAGCTAAAACTTGATCGCACCGCCATCAACCAGGGCTAATTGTGAACCCAGACCACTGCAGAAACCTCAGTTGGAACTGCAACATCAGTTGGACTACTTAATATAAATATAGCTGTGCCCCCCGGTTTTACCCGCATTAAGAATTGCAACGTAACGCTTGATAGCCTATATCCTTCCTCGATAAATGGATTATCCTAAAATAATTTTTTAAATCGGTTCAGTAATTCCTGAGATGAGCGCGTTCAAACAAACAAACTCTTCAGCTTTATATAATTAGTATAGAACTGTACAAATTCATGATTTTCTGTATACACATTTAATTTAACATCAGTTGGACTACTCTATATAAAAAATGCATCTGTACATTCTTAAACGGTAATTAGTAATTCATCACTGTGGTGAAATATTTAGACGTGAAACTGTGGTCCGAAAGTAGCGGAGTTTGTAGACATAATCCATTTATTTATTTAATGTAAGTTATTGAAAACTTAAGCATTGTAGAAAAAATACAGGTTGTAATATCAAACGTAAGTGCCCTTTAAAGTGACGTGACCCATGTGTTGTGTGGTCGAAGTGTAGGTATGTGTTTATTTTGATAGTAAACAAACGTAGGTAGATAAATACATTTCTTTGAACTGATTATGTTAATGTGTGCATTTAAATTTTATTTTATATGCGTTAAATTTAATAAGATTTATTTCTTTTATTTCTTAGACTTTAAGATGAAAATACCGAGGTCTTAAACAATTTCATTTGTGTTTCTTATTTGTTTAAACATATAAGTAGGTACATGTTTGAAATTGTTTTACAACCTCAATATAAGGTGTTAAGGTGTCAAGACTGACGAAATTTTGAATAGATGTAAGCAAAATAAATAAAAAATCTTTTAAAAACATTCTTTAAAAGCATATTATCTGTTAATTGTTACAGTTTTATCGACTTAACTTAAATATTACTCTACTTTTTAAAAAATGATGAGAAGTTGATTTATTGTAGCTGAAGTACAAGCCTTACTAGGACTCTCAATATATTTTATTTTTTATAACGAAGCTAATAAAGTATTCGATATAATTTTTGATGTTTTATTCTTAATTTTGAAAACCCGAATACGTAAGAAACGTTTATTAAATATTTGTCACTTAATTGTACCTATCGCAATGTGTACTTAATTGTATTTTCACGTTTTACTATTATTACTATTATAAGTGTACTAAAGCGTACAAAAGTGTACTAAAAGAGTGGCGTAAAACATGATATATTGTATAGTCCAATTGATTGATGCAAGAAATAAATAAATTAATAAAAACTTAAAATACTTTCTTAAGCCAAAATACAAATACGTATAAACTATTTGAAGGTATGGTATCTAATGACTATCGTAATTGCTCGAAGTTAAAAAAAACTCACAGGTAAAAATTATTGTTTAAAAAAAAATTTTTTTTCATCACAAAATATTATGAACGTCAAAATATATTTGTTCGGAACATTGGGCTCGTCCGGGATTTGAACCCGGGACCTCTCGCACCCTAAGCGAAAATCATACCCCTAGACCAACGAGCCGGTTAAATGATTACTTAAAAATTTGCTATATAGTAAAATATATCGGTGTAAAACATAATTATATTTTGGCCCCGTGGTACTACAATATATTAGGTACTTTATAATACGCTGATCTGGCTATAGGCGTACCCATTTCTCGTATATTATCATCAAACCATCATAGCCCCATAGTTGGTATATACTTTCTAATTATAGTCCACTATCTTAACATTGTATCAGTGAGTCAATAAATTTCTTATAATAATAAGTGCTTATCACCCTGA
This sequence comes from Noctuana stator, assembly GCA_018231225.1. Taxonomy (NCBI): domain Eukaryota; kingdom Metazoa; phylum Arthropoda; class Insecta; order Lepidoptera; family Hesperiidae; genus Noctuana; species Noctuana stator. The sequence goes on along the minus strand of DWQK01002623.1, from coordinate 6,154 downwards.
TAGCATGTTACACATATGCACTATTATGATGTTTATTTGAAATACTTGGAGGATAATAAACAAGTTTGCTGTAAACATAGAGACGTTTAAAACAAAAAACATTTAAACAGAATTTTAGACTGAATTCAAATTAAAGAAAAAAATGATTTGGTACTCATTTGAAGGCACTTATTTTTCATTTTTTAAATTGGCCTCGATAGGTGTATTTCTGACAAATCATTAATGTTGCAATTTGTTTTTTTCATGTTAATTTACGTCGTGTAGAACGAAGGTGAGTAAGTATGTAAAGATTGCATTCATCGAAGTACCCGAACTACCTACCTATAGCAAACAAGCAAGCAAAAAGTAAAACTGGGTGACAAGTTCCCTTGCAATTTACATCCAAATAATTTATAGCCGTTTTGTTATTTGTTTTTTGTTATCAATTGTAATTTTCAAAATAGTGATTCTATAGAGAACTAAAGTAACAAAGTTACTGTCATTAATTTGTGCCCGATAAAGATCTTAACGATAATGTGTTACGCTTTCATTTCTAAAGGGCGTTTTATTCAAATGACTTGCCTAACAAATTGTAGAAGGAAAATATTAATGGTAAAATCCGGTAAATCACGGGGTTTTTGGAATTTTGTGATAACATTTCTGATGACATAGTCACTCTCTAAATGGAGCAAAGATATAGGTTAGGATTTTTGCGAGGAAAACGAATTGAAATAATTGTTGCTGGTAAAGGATGCAATGATATAACGCTTTAATTCCTTTTGTTTATTGTCGCTTTGAAATACCGAAGATTCAAGAGTCAGTTTTAATCCCGCTAATGTATTAATAAATATAGCTAATCCAAGACATGCATTCCTTTAATATTAAAAAAGATTGTTGCGCTATCATCGTAGTGCCTCAAAAAACTTTTTTGAATAAAACGGAGAGAACAATAAATTACGGAAAACAAACCAACCTTATTGTTTGATTTATCAAAACTCAAACGGAGGAAACGATATCTGACCCCAATGACCTTGTTATTCACCGAGAAATCTCGAGAATTCCGTAGCGAATAAATGCAAAAAGCATCAAATTAACGTTTTCTACTTCAGATTGTCCTTTCCTTTGAACAAGTTTTAGTTTGCGGTTCTAATGAGGGTTGACGATGTCGAAAGTTTGTATTTATATAAATTTTTTGTGTGTGTGCAGGACACACAGGAGTTTCCAGTAAGCAGAGTAAAACAATTGAAATACTTGACATTTCTGTATAGACTACGCAATCTAGTATCTTTAAATAATACTAAATTACCTCCCGAGGAGGGTTCGGCTTCGGCCGGACAGGCACTGGTGGAATCGTGGAAGTGTGCGAAAGCGTTCCCGTGGTTCCGCCTCGTACTGACAAGGTGTAACAAAATCAGGTTTTTAGATGGTTGGAGTTGACAATAGCCTTTCGTCGACCTCGACGAAAAAAGTGTTTCTGAAGAATTTCAGTAGCTCCATAATATAGGGCGAAAGTTCAGGATTGGGTCTGCCTTTGAAGTCTTTAAACAGTCTTTAGTCTTTTTAGGTTAGTTTTTTCTTTTTGGAGCTACTTGCGAAATCCTTCAGAAACTATTCTTTACAATGGCCCCGAAACTGACGCAACGCAATAATTTTGAGAATTTTATAAAAATCCCAATTTTTGTCCTGTTTTTCCAACTAAATTTATCTAGAGATATTTGCTCTCACCAACCCTTCTTATAAACTTGGCTGGGTTAAACCCCTTGAAGGGTTCAATGGCCTAGACAATGTAAGTTTGATTTATTCAGATAATTATTCGTCGATAAACACGTTCGCCGCTGAAACTATAATTTGACTTAAATTGGAAATGTCATGACACGAACACTGCCTTCGGTTCGAGTAAGCTCTTATCTCTTTGTTTAAGATCATCTTAGTTTTGAACTAATTAAACTACTACGAGGTTGTAATCGAAATAGCTTTATTAAATACGTTTTCATTGCGTGCTCGGAAGTCTAATTCTCGCATCAAAGAGATAATATCGCATTCGACATAAACCTATTAACCTTTTAACTTACTCTGCAGCATTGTGTCGACAACGACAATATAATTTTAGTATATTGATTAATTTTATTATATAAATTATTATAGTAGTCATATAGTCACACACACACACACATATATATTTCTTACGCGCGTGTGTATGTCACTGACTTGGGGACTTGAGACTTGAGAATAGTTTAGATTCACAATTTAGTCAGTCTTTTTTTTATATGATATCTACATTCATGAGGAAGGCTATCAAGCATTACGTTACTATTCTTAACGCGGGTGGAAGCGCGTGGCACAGCTAGTCTAAATATAAATATACATAATATACTTACATATATATATAAAAAAATATATAGAAAAATAGCATAATGTGTATGTGTATGTGATGATGAACCTTGTGGTGTACTAGTTGCCACGCCGGTCTACCATTCGAAGGGTCCTGGGTTCAATTCACGGTGCAGAAATTTAGATGATGAATTTAAATATCTGTTCCCAGTCTGGGTGTTTATGTAAGTCCATGTGTGTTCATTGTTTGTAGGAGTCCATGGTACGGTCTATAATACAGATAATCCTGGCGTGGGATTGTGAGTGAGTGAGCGTTATTTATTTATATATTTGTTAATATGAAACAAGTAAATATTCTCATATAAGTTTGTTATGTTATGTTAAATAGCATGTATTTTTTTTGTATTAAAAAGGACTTAAGTAATGCTGACCCATGCGTTGCGCATCTCTCGGCGCACTAGGCAAGCGCGAGCGGAGTCGCTCCTCCGCGCGCTAGTATATTTCAAGAGCGCGCGGCTGACACGTCACTGTCCGCCATTACAATTTCCGAGTTTTCCCGCGAAAAACTTGGTGGCTTAAGATGCACTGTATATACAGCCAAATTATTTAAACAATTATATGATGCGTGGATTTTGTGCTAATTAAAAATATTACTTTGTATGAACCATGAATACTCTAAGTGTAATAAATACGAGTATGTATGTTTTAGATTTGTATTTTGTGGGTTAGGTGGACAAGTGAACTTGAATACAAAATTCGTAATAATAATATAAGAGTTCGTGAATGAGTTGAACTCAATAAAAAGAAATTCAGAATTTTAAAACTTATTAATAACAATTTAAATATTGTCTTTATGTGTACAAAGGAGAGACATATTTTACCTACTTAAATATTATAAATCAAAATGGTGTGAATAGTAAATAACTTTATAAAAGCAGTAAAAGATACTAGATTTGGTGAATCTGTTAAGGTAAGTTAGTAATTTTGACATAGAATCTAGATCTAAAAACCGATCGAAGATAATTTTATTTAAGGAATTCTAATAATTAATTTAAATTTTTATTGCTAATAATAGTTTAAGTTTAAGAAATTTGCCTGTTATACAAAGTAAAATTATGTCTTCTATTTTTATATTACATTTAAGTACTTCATATTTTATATCGTTCTTCATCTTTCATAATACCTAGGTATCATGCCATGTGGAGCATATTGCATCTAAAGGTCAAGTGAAAATCTCTTTCATGGTCGACACATTTGAATAAAGAACAGTTTTGGCTGACATTTTATTAAATTTCTGCGAAGAGAGTGTTTTTAAATATCTGATTAAATATAGAACAACGTTACAGGAGGATATAAAATTCTTAAATAATAAAATTAACATTATAGCGTAGCTGAGTTGTTAGCTGTGTGGCATAATAAGATAGATTTCTAAAAGTCCTGTACGTAACAAATTAATTGAGGGAGATTAAATTTGTACAGGACTAGAGCTGTACCTACTAAATAGTCATCTTTCCCTTTTAAGGAACGTATTTAAAAATAGCGGTACTTTATTTTTGTTCCGAAGATTTAATTTCAGTTTCAAGTAGATCGGACGAGATTTATTTTTGTAGCCAAACAAACCCCAAAGGGTGTTTAATGGTGGAATTAGTATTAAGAAATCCTATTATTAGAATTAGTATTAAGCAATACGATGGCGACAGTAAAATAGTTGAATAATATGCACTAGAAGTTCTGTCACCTGAAGCTTCCCACGTTGACGGAAATGAAGTTTAAATTATTGATCTCATACTTACGCCGCCGCATATGGCCGCCTTGAGCTAGTTGCATTTTTCAAGTAGTGCTCAAGAGAGGAAATTTTGAAACAAATTATGACAGGAAACAATATTAGGTCCTTAATGCCTTCAACCCTTTTTATGTCGCACTACTGGGCACGGGTCTCGCCCCACAACCGGGGAGGGCCTGGAGCATACTCCACCACGCTGCTCTAATGCGAATTGGTGGAGAAACGGGTTAGTGGCCAACCCGTGTCGGATGTTGTCAAACCGCCCAAAGGGCCTCTGACTAGGTTTAACGACTGATATCCATCGATAACAATCGGGATCGACGGCTTAACGTGCCCTCCGAAGCACGGAAGTGTGCATGAAATTTGCCACTAGCGGTCACCCATCCGAGTACCGGTTGCGCCCGACGTTGCTTAACAATGTGATCGCTTGCGATCCACACTACCAGCGGAGCTATGCGCGCTTCCATAATATTACTTATATGATATTTTCCCGCAACTAAAGGAGGCTTGGAATGAACAGATAAACTAAACAGTACTGTCTCGTTAAAGAAAGAACTACTTAAGCTGAGTTAAAAACAAAAATTAATAATTTATTTATCTTAATTGAATAATGAACATTGCCTACATGTCCTAGAATAAAATTTACGGTTATAGACTTTATTTCTCAAAAAAATTTACAATTCACTTACAGAGAAACTTAATATTAACAAAAGGATTTACTTAGTTTGCTATTTTAGATTTACGTAGTTTGTTAAAATTTTTTTGTAATATTACTTAAATTCAAACAAAACATTGTAAGTTTCCGACAAAAACGTGCTTATAAAAGGTGCAGACCAGAACATATTAGTAGAAATGTTTTCTAAGTGTATAATAATAAAACCCTTAATTAATAGAATAGTTGTGTATGTATTGTATAGATACATATATTCTACACACGCTATTTAATACTAAATATCCGGCTATGATACCCACAAAGGGTCTGATACATTGAAAGATGTACCAAAATTAATTAACAGCTTAAGATAAACGAGTTTCAAGTAATTAATCTGGATCGGTTACTTGCGCAAATAAATGCGAAGCTTCAAAATCTCTTTGATCGTTTAAATTTACTGCAACATTTAATTAAATATTAAGAGATGTAAATAAAACATAATTATGTAACTTTAATAGGAGCTAAAATGAATCGTCACAGAGTTTTTTGAATGCCGTATAAATATAAAGGACTAGCCATGGGTATAACCATGATATCGTTCGCGTTGACGTTAAAATCGGGTCTAAAGAGAAATAAAAAATGCATGACACGGTAACAAAAATGGGTTAGGAACCTCATTTTCGGCGAACTTTAAATTTTCGTATAACAATGAAGTTCAGAGAAAATATAAAAAAACGCAGCTAAAAGAACTATGTTCATGCCAAGACCGTCAAGCATCTCTATAATATGAAATTTCATCACAATAGTTTCAGCGGTTTGACCGTCATAACGTCACAGACAGACAGACTACTTTCGCATTTATAATATTAATAAATAGATTTATTTAATTTTATGTAAATGCGAATTAAGAAACAAAACGGTTGAGAATGTTCCAGAGTAACTCCTGGTAGTTCCTGGATGGCAGTTAGCTATGGAGAGCATAACAAGTAGCAGTAATAAATTTCAGTAAAGGAATGATAACATCGGCCATTTATAAAATTAAACGTTCAGTTCCAACTAGCGAAAGGTCATCTAGGTGTTCCCGGAAAGCTGAATGGGAGTTATATTTGGGTTTAACAATCAGCAAGATTTTTATTACCATTTAGCCAATTGTCTATTCTTTTTCTAATTTTTCTATCAAAGTTAGAATATATTTAAGCTCGTGAACTAGTCTCTTTTACAGCAGAGTATGTTTTGCATTCGTTGTTACATAAGTCGGAATATTTCCTGTAGCCGTATCACGAACATTTTACAAATCCATCATCGAGTTGTAACAGTAAATTTTTGTATGGAATTTTGAATAGCGCCCCGTATCGGGCGTATCGGGAACTAAAAATCGTATGGATAAAGTGACATTAGGTACGTAACTC
>DWQK01002622.1:0-12794 GCA_018231225.1 Noctuana stator | reverse complement strand
TGCCCTCAACTCTTTCTGTGTCCCACTGCTGGGCACGGGTCTCTCCCCACTACCGGGGAAGGCCTAGAGCATACTCTACCACGCTGCTCCAATGCGGATTGGTGGAGTATCAGCGGGGCTACGCGCGGTCATGTCGCGCACATACTTAATGCGAATCAAGACATATTATGATTTTCTTTTTCTCATGGATGCAATCATCAGAACTGGACCAAGTTAAAATGGGACCACAAGGGAAGCACCAGAATTGCAATAAAGAAACAGTCAAGAAAATCGGTTCGCCCAGTCGAAAGTCTTGAGGTAACAAACATAAAAAAGGATTTTAAAAAATACAGTCAAATTGAATAGAATCTGGCCCTGTTTTGAAGTCCGTAAAAAAATATAACGGTTAACCTCTAGGAGTCTTGGCCATTAATAAAATAAAATCTGCCGCCATATGGCCCTATTCATTATTAAACAGCTACTTGCTAATTTTATTTTTATTTATTGTGAAATTTTGCCGCCCCTTCAAAAGGGCCGCCCCGGGCTACCGCCCCCGACACGCCTCAGCCTTCATCACTTACCAAAAGCAACGAGCCCATTGCCGTTAGTGTCGAAGAGTTGGAAGGCGGTCTTGTACAGCGCGTCCGGGACACACAACAGTCCTTCGAACGCCTGGAACTCCGAGAATGAGATGAACCCGTCCTTATCCATGTCGACGATGCCAGCGATGAGCTTAACCGATTCCTTGTTGTAGTCATCTGTAATAACAATTCAATTCAATAAATTTTATTCATCATAAGGTACACGTATGCATGCTACGTGGTACTGATGCCAAAACATAATTCCATTCGTGACAGGTCACGGTCATGGACCAAGTCGACTTTGACCGTGGCCTTTACCGTTTTTGGTTAAGACACGTGTTTTGGGTATTATCTTCATTATCAATGTGTAATACCTAATCAATATTGATAGTAGAAGGATAATAATTAATTAAGTAATGCAGACATAGGAACAGAGTAATCAGTACAAATGTACGTAAATTGCTCTTTGAAAGCACGCACTGAGGCGATAAAATACGTAAAAAAGTATTAGAAATAATATCTACTATGTAATGTTTGATGATCATGTTGGAATGTTTGTTATTCTATACAACAGTGAGTTTGAATGAAAAAAAATCTTTTATCTAGTTTTGAAAATATAAACAAAATTGACTACAAAAAACCGTATAATATGAATAATTCATATTATACCGTTTTTACGGTTTTTCAATACTATTGAACTATAATATTATGAAGCGTTCAACTACATATAGAAAAAACAAGCATGTTTTCAAAGACATGTTTAATTGTTTAGCATTAAAGAAAAATTTAATTCTTAACTGCCTGTTCTCGAAAGAACAATATGCCAACGTTTTTACATATTATTTTTCTTTTGCCAAGTCAAACTGAATCTCATACCTTATATACCTATTGTACCTTAGATACAATCTATATCGATCAATATATCTATACTAATAGATAAAGCTGAAGAGTTTGTTTGGTTGTTTGACCGCGCTAATCTCTGAGACTACAAGTCGGATTTGAAACTAACCTAACCTAACCTAACCTAACCTAACCTAACCTCTGGGACTACAAGTCGGATTTGAAAAATTATTTTTGTGTCTGACAGCTACATTCATGAGGAAGATAATAGGCTATCAAGCATTACGTTACAATTATGAACGCGGGTAAAATCACGGAGCACAGCTAGTTCAATATAAATAAAAACATCAACAAACTTATTAAGTAACAGAACCGCTTGGAAACTGGAAAATGCAGCAGATAATTATCTTTTATGTTTGCAAGAGCTCCGGCAACAATGTCAAGAGTCTCGACACGTCGTCAGCGCTTTCTGTATGAAACTAAAACATACATAGAGATAGCAAAGGTTAATTTCTATGTGGGCTTTTTATTTTCTTGGCTAAGCATGTATTTGACATTATATCATACAGGTCGCAGTGGGTGTCTGGCACATCTCCATTCATGCAAATAATATGACTGACCACGTTAGGTAAACATTCAGTGTTGCCAGTAAGGGAAGTTTCCTGGGTTTGGGCCCAAAGGCAAATTAGAACTTAGTCCCTTATATAAAATTTAAAAATACCAAAGTTGAAACATAATAAAACTACCCTGTAACGGAGGGGGGACGTGCTTAATGACCCTCGGTAGACCTATGGACAACGCTGTCACTTAAGAAAAATATTCGTTATTGCAAATCACGTAAACTACAAGTGACCAAAAATTTTAAGGTCTGAATCCTTTGGATTTTCCAAGATTCGGTAAACTATAACATCTGGCTCGAAGGACCAAAAATGTAAGATCCGTTGTTGAAGGATCAATACTGTAGCAACTTAATCATAGTACGAATCGTATTACTGAACCATTTAATTGTGTGTATTGTGACGTTAGTGTACTTTCTGTGTGTCCATACTAATAATAGGTACCCATAGTAACATAATAATCATGTTCACTGTTACGGTGCGGTAGGTTGCTATAGATGTTACATAATGATAAATGATATTAACTCACCACGTAACTACTCGATAATTGATATTATAGTACTATAGCGTGTCTTGCATAAGTTGTGATTAGGAAATCTTTATTCATAGATAAAACACAGTAAGTATAGTCATAAAAATAAAATTTGGTATCAGTTGGCTTTGAGATTGGACTCTTAAATGCGTCATTCTCCATGACATTGTCAGGACTATTTCCCGTGACCCAACTAAAGTCAATAATTTTTTTTTATATTAGTGTGACGTGACGTCATATAATGACGTCTAATGACATAGAATATTATAAAGAGTAAAGATTCGATTGTTTGTTTGTTTGTATTGAATAGGCTCCGAAACTACTGGCCCGATTTAGAAAATTATTTTTGCATATGAAAGCTACATTCATGAGGAAGGTTATAGGCTATCAAGCGTTACGTTACTATTCTTAACGCGGATGAAACCGCGTGGCGCAGCTAATAGGAGATAAGTTGGGATAGGATGATGTTGTAGGATTAAGTGTTCAATCCTTAGGTAATAGTAATAGGCTCTTGTGGAATTTCAATTTTAACGTTTTTACATTGTTGCTAGTTAATAGACTAATGAACGTTCAACAATGTAAGTATAACAACTTGGCACTTGCTCAAAATTTATCGACAATAACACGATGGCATCTGTGTTCATAAGAGCACATTGTTTATACTTTTTCTTTCCTCATCTATACATATAGTTTATAGGCGTTAATATCTAAAAATGCTAGTTCGATTAAATTTTTCCTTTGCATTTTGATAGTTCTATCCTTTAAATAGATTTAGATATTATGCTTAACGCAAAATTAACAACCGAAAAACTCATGATGCGTTAACATGTAAAATAATTGAAAAAGGGTAAAATAATTAAATAAAAAACCCCCACATAATAGAAGAACATAATAAAAAGCCATTTACATTAACCAAAAGTAACTAATACATTAGATATATTAGATGAATAGGAAGTAACAATATGTCATACATAATAATATGTGTAATGATAAAAACTTACCTTCATCGAAAAATCCAAGGAATTTCCTAACAAAATCTTCACTGGTAATATATTTTTCTCCATTCTTGTCTACTGTGGCATACCGCAGAAATATCTCATGTAGGCGTTCGGTGTCAGCCCGTTTTAAATACCCAGCCCCCTGCGAACAATGAGAATTTAGTGAAATTAAGAACTTTAGTAAAATTTGTTATGTTTTAACAACAGCTTTATAAAAAACCTCAATAACCTCAATGAACTTCTATCATATTTGAGGTTGTACATGAGCATCCAGTGGTTACTGTAATTACTTAACAAGTGGTAAGTAAGCATGTTTCACATTTAAGATAAAAAAAATTCCAAATTGTTTAATATGTTCAACAAACATTTATTTTATCAGGTACTAAAACAGTAATATAAAAACATGTGAGGTATCACATCACTGTATAATGATTGAATTGCAATATTTCGCAGAAGCGCTAAGAGCTGTTTTTGCCTGGTTTGATATGGTCACTGTACAGCTGGGATGATGGATTTGAGCCGTACTTGCAGAAAAAATTATGAGATTTTAAATAAAGCAACATGTAGTGTGAAGTTGCAACGATACTCATAGAAAGATGTACTTAACCTACGTTGATAGCAGATTGTATAATTTATTGTAAATTATAATGACTTGATTAAGAATACAATTTTAGTTTTCAATAATATTAAAAATATATATAGCTATGTAAAATCTATACTAATATATAAATCTGAAGAATTTGTTTGTTTGAACGCACTAATCTCTGGAACTACAAGTCAGATTTGAAAAATCCTTTTTGTGTCTGATAGCTACATTAATGAGGAAGGTTATAGGCTATAAAACATTACGTCACAATTCTTAAAGCATGTGAAACCAGTAGTTATTAATAAGACCATATCTACCATTAGAAATAAGAAGTTCAAGTCAATGTTCCAAAAAAGTTTTATGGAAACTAACAAAGCAATAACAAACTACAAAATGACGTCAAGATAAGCTATCAGTCAGACAGTAGTTGCGTGATGGGTCACAATAACCACATTAGAACATTCTAATTAAATTATTATTAAACTATTCAAATATTCAAATGTGAACCACTCATTAGTAACCTAGTAACACATTAGCTTTGATGTTAAAAGGTAATTTAAAAGCTATAAATATTACCATACTAGCTAATAAATAATGTACAGTAACTTAATAAAACACTTTAGGTTAATGACAATTAAATTAGATTCAAATACCACACAGACTAATTGCATAAACTTTTAAAACTCATTAAATCAGCTGTACATAGCTCATTACATTACTTAAGACAAATTTCAAACACGGAACACAGTTCAGTCACTATAATTTTCAAAACAACACTTGTGTCAATTCAAAAATGGAACTCTGCACTATAATAATGCTTTTCTTTACACTCTTTTTGTAAAATTCAATAAATAAAAATTACCCGTTGCGAAGGCATTGTAGTTTATCGAAGACTTAAATTGGACTGAATTGATAAATATTGAAATAGTTGACGTAACAGATAACAATTTATTATCTTGTGTGCTCAAGCAATATACAATATTATCTCGCATATCCATAACATACTTGAATCATTCACTACGACTGGCATGTTGGTTCATGTTTAAAAAAAGAAGACATTACAAGGGCTTCAGCAGTTACATCAGGTGAGTTATGGGCAATTTATTAAAATTACGTTAAATACGCAAAATTAAGTAGATAGCATAAACAGTTTTTTTCTCGAATTTCTTGTTTTTTCCTCTAAGGTCAAAAAGGTTAGGATGAATGGTTATCTAACATTCTGTTGGACTGACAGACTTTACAGTGCATGAGTTGTTAATAAAATTTAAATAATTAGCAATAAAACTGTGTAGTCAATGCTTTCCATCGGTCTCTGGTTGTCTGCATACCAGAAAACCGCATCTCGACGTTACCAAATTTCAAGGGCAGGGTTTCAAGGGCGTATGTGATATAAAAATAAACGACAAATCCGCATACCGCTAACCGGTAACAATGAACTTAACACTACGCGGATGTTCTTTAAAAGAAAAACTATCGGGAAAATCAAAAACTTACCCACCTCTTGACAGCTGGCCTGAGTGATCAGAGAATCGAACAAAGATTTAAACATTACAGAGTTTTTCTGCACTGCACAATTTTTGTTAGGTAAAATACCGTAATATTAAACTTGGAAACAGTTGTGTAAAGTTCGTTTGCCCTGATAATACGTCACAAATTATAAAAATATTACAAATTCTATTTTAGTTGACCACGCACTCTGCTCATGATCAAGGGAGAAACGAACCGCCGACCGCCGGTGTAGTGTAGTGTAGTGCGTTCGGTAACTTCGGAAATCGGAACTTGGCAGAATAGGGTTGTCTCTGTTACATTTCTGCATAGAACATTACATCATTCGCAAAATCGCAACATTCGCAACTGTTGTTTACAACCAACTCAATAACCAACTATGTAAAAATGTGACATCTGATTTTCATTTTATTTCTATATTTATGTACGTCCTGGTACATAATTGTTAAAGATTGGTATTGTGTATTAAGTTTCATTTAATGTTACCGTATAATACCTAAGTTTAGGATGTACCTACAATGAATTATTATGAAACTCTTTTTTAAATCTATACAAATTCTGTGTTGTAGGTAGGTAGGTATATAGGTATTAGTAAAATGTAAAACTTTGCAGCTTAGTATGTACCTGCTGCAGAGAGAAAAGTATAACCAAGTATAAAAAATTTTAGTAATTATATACTTAACTACCTTTGAATGTGGGTAAAGCATTATTGCATTGCTTTTTTTTGCGCATTAAACCTTAAATCTAATCTAATTTTAATGTTACATTAACTAATTTAAATAAACTAATATTAGGTATAAACTTGGAGGGATTGATATGAAAAATTCTCTATAACGTCCAAAATTATATTTAGTGATAACGTACTTTTTTTTCTCTTTGGTGATAATGTAGGTACTTAATATTTGTTTGTATTTAAAAAATTAAAAAAAGTAAGTAAGTGCTTCCATCTACATGCAACTTTGAGAAACTCGATCTATGTACAAAATGCTACAGTGAAAGTAGTTAATGTTATTATCTAGAGATGTCGCTAGTAAAAGGTCTCTATCACCATAGACCATAGATAAAATAATATACTATATTCTAGCACTATGTAACTAGCAGCAGATAATTAGTGACTCTCGGTACAAAAAAACCTGAATAACAAACTTTTTGTTGAAGAATATCGTGAATTATGTACTTCTAAGTAGAAAATGTGTATAAGTTTCTCTCCGATGCTCCGATATCAAAAAAATATTTTGAAAACTAAACCAAATCAGCAACAAATTCACTCGTACCTACGCAATAGGCAGAGGTTTGGTACCATGGATGGATTTAGTCCTTACCTTGACACCTACCTTTACCTTACCTTGGCGCAGTAGCAATTTCCGAACGCATTCTGCAGTTTGCATAAATAACAGCCAGCGACTGCCCAAAGCCTCGAGCATTCGAATAGCGAATAATAAGTTCGTTAGCGAATTCGCCATGTTGCGGTCGCAGTGGCAAACAAATGCACGTCACAATTTCGCCGCGAGCTTGCAAAATACGTCGAAAATGTTCGACACCTCCCTTCAATGCATTATATACTTTAGTGCATACTAAATTAAAGCCAATATTGTTTTAAACATTATTTCACCAATTTATTTCTGTTTATCGTGATGGCCTACAGGCATGCCAATACATTGTAATTCGCAATTACTTGCGACTGAATTTTTACCTTGTTTTATAATTAAGGAAACTCATCATGTTCTATAATTAATAGCGGGGGAGGGGGACGGAAGATAGCTGCGGCAGTATGCAGCTGATGCAAGCAGATTTCAGGAATAATTTTATATTCTGAGGAATCCGTGAGATCTTCATTAATTTCAATTCACTTCAGTGAAATCTCATTTAAGCTACCTATCACTGATTCTAAATTTATGTAATTTCCTTTAATAATATTTAAGTATAAAAATTAAATGATACCATTCAACTTACTATATTATATCAAAACGTATTTTCATTATGAATCTGAAGAATTCTTATTATTTGAAGAAATCTTCTTGACCTTTTGGGTCTCATTATATTGGAAGTGTTCTTAGAGAAAAGGCTTGAAATATCTTAAAACGGTACGAAGGACCACAATCGAATGTTGAATAGTTCCGAACGCTCAAATTCTCACGCCGGGGGACTGTTCTCTCGCCTCGCTTCCGGAACTAGTTTTAAACTGTGATGATAAAGTTTAGTGTGTGATTTTAGTTTTAAAGACACTTACAAGACATCTTTTTATCTCTCTATAGCTTTGTCTAAGTTAAAATGGATTTTTCGATTTTCCAAATGGTTTTTGGAATTGTCCTTTTTACGAGCCATCTGCAACGCTCTCGCTTAGTTTTGTGAATTATTTTAGAGTTTTTAAATTCAATTTTATTGTGACTTATAATAATTAAATATTTTAGTGATAAATTTAATCCCGAAAAATGAAAAGATTCCGTAGAGATACACGAATAAATTTGTATGGACTTTGTTTTATTTTCACCCGATTCACTTGATTTTATTTACGTACTTTTAGGCGGTAAGAAATTTGCCGGGTTAGCTAGTAATATATAATAACATGGTCGAATTGAGAACACTCCTCCTTTTTTGAAGTCGTTAAAAACGATTATATTTTCGTGTTTTCCGACGTACCTAGGTATGTTAGTCTACATGTTGTCGCCCCTCTGTGTTCCCAGAAACGCTTCGGTATAACATTCAACCGTAACTTATCCACAAATTGACCCAAGCTTTGACATTTTAGGCTTTTTGGCATGCAAATTTCGCTTGTCCATCAACTGGGCTAACCGATGGCTTGCAAAATTTTAAGCCGAAAGGCTTGCGCTCGTTATTGCAGCAAAGTGCATCCGTACGAAGTATGGCCGCTTTGAACACAATTTCCATAATAATGCAAAACAGGCTGGGAGATTGCAAATTCTTTGACTTTAATTTGAGTGTTTAGCGTTCGTGATCATACTGATTTAAGTATGTGAGGGTAGCTGTAATAAGTAAGTAGTAAGTAATAAAAGCTGGAATTACAATTTTGTTGGCTGGTTGATAAGCTGCTTCTGCTACACCGTAGCATGCAGGGATATTTTCGAAATTACGTGAGTTTAATGTTTAGTCACCGCCTGAGGTAGGTACGAGTATGTATGTGAGCGGTAAGATGGTGGAGATAATATAGAGACAAACGTTACTTCAAATCTTGTCAATCGTTCAACCAAGAGGATGTAAGAACATACCTTAGGCTGTGACGAGCACATACCTTATTAATATGGAAAAAGAAAAAAAAATTAAAGCAAGAAAAAATTATTCAAAAAACAATACTATTATTGTTATTATTATTATTGTTACTGAATATAGTTATAGTTTAATAGCCAATTTTCTAGTTATTTGCAAATGACGTAATGACCTCGTAGATAGATAAAGAAAAAAAGCTCAGACACTAATCTAATACAGTTCTATTAAAACAAAAATACTTAAATTGTTCATGTATTTGATTTAGAGGATCAGCAATTCTGGAGCGATCAAACTTTTTAAAAAGAATTACGATTGCGTCGCCACAAACCGTTCGGCTGGCGCTGGCGTAAAGCGAAGCTGAAAAAGTTTCTAGCATTTAAAGAAATCCAAAATGGACCGGTCTAACATGAAAAGTGCATAGAGCTCAGAAAGTTTAAGGAAGAGCTCCTCCTTTCATGTGGATGATGGTTGGAATGTTGCCAATTTAATTTACAGCATGAATATTTCATTCTCCAGTGCATTTGATGGAAGATGGAAATGATTAATTTACGCCTAATTGGTCGCATTGTTTGACTGTCTCCTAGCATTAAAGTTTAAAACGGACTTCTGAATTACCTTCAGACGATTAAATTGCGTTACCTGCCTTTAGTGCATTTGTTGTAGAGAAAATCGTACTTTACAGACGTTTCTTTAGAAGAATTATTCAAAAAATTTTAAGGACTGCATTTAATCTCATCACCTCTATTAAGATTTATGGAAAAGACCATGCTAACGAAGATGATAAACCTTTGTATTGCAGAAGAATGAGAAGTTCAATAATTATAATAACATACCTAAACTATAGCCAAATAATTAGCTGCAATAAATAATTAATAACAAATTTTATTTCCCATAATGTCCATAGAATCCATGAGTACTTATTTCGGGAAAATTTATTATAATTTACTCCTTTAACTCAACACACTTGTAATAGAGTACATACGCTTATGGGAATTTATTATAAAGTTTCTTATGAAATCTGACCATAATCTTTATGAATGCAAGATTGAGCCTTAGTACCGTTAAACAATCTCCTCTTCTTAGCCGTCGCTATGGTCGCAATAAAAAAGGAAATCTTTTGCTCAAAGACACCTATTTGCAGAAGACCATAATCCTGCCATATGAAATGTTATAAGTTATAAACGCACGGATTGTCGGCATATTTTCAGTGACCGCTCTAAGCTCTTAGGCAAAGATTCCAATTTTATACACATTCTATCGTATATCAGTCATTTGATTATAAACTATTCTGATATTCAGATCTGTTTCATTGCGAAAGGTTGGCGAAAATTCTGTTGATGAAAAGATCTACAGGTTACACATAGTTACTTCTTATATTGTAAAAAGTTTTTTATTAATTTGTTCTACAGTTCCTTAGGTTAGCCTTCAACACAAGCTTAAATAAAATTAGTACCACATTCTGTTTTTTCTGTATTATTTAATTTAAGTGCACTAAGAAATTGATTAAACACGTCCGAAGAATTATCGTTACGCAACATATTTTATACGGTAAACTTTATCATACGTACGTTAGGTACTTTAATATCATATTTCTTACTACTTTAATCTTGATGTCCTTTAATATAAAATTTATGTTTATTAAATCCTCGTCTAAGCTTTAGACCTGCTGATTAAAGCTTATCCTTGTCGAGTGTACTCCACTGTTCTACCAATACCTCATTAGCAACTGCAGCGTTCTATGCAAAGTATTATACCAACATATTTTTAACGCATTTGAAAAATAAAACATGACGACATAACTCACTTATTAGTCTGTCTTCTAATTATTTTAATCACTTTCAGCGTATCCAAGTTATCAAATTCTCTTCGCCTGATTAATTCTTCTTAACTCTGTTGCGGTTCTCCAAAAACCGGTTTCTTGTAATTTTGAACCAGCACAATTCAAGTCCTAAGCGATGACAACTACATAGTAAATAATATATAATAAGTAATAATATATAAATAATATATAACCTTTTGCTCTGTGAGATTATAATTACTATATAACTATAATTATAGATTATATAACTCCTTTTTGAAGTGGGTACCTAAAAAGAATCAAACTGATTTACGAGTATTTACTGAAACTTAGCAGTAGCAATTTAGTAGTAGTAAACGAATGCTACGACATTAACATAAAGACAATAGGAAAAAGCTTCACAAACATAGAAGTAAAACATAGGAGTGAAGTAAACATGTTTTTGTTTCTTGTGCAGAGCAATAAGAACGGCCAGCTATAAAAAGCTCTCAATGTACTGCTGAAAATAAATCGAATTTAGTTCCTCTGTAACTACGGACTTGCTACTTATTGTTTTTTTACATTTAAGAAACAAAACAAAAAATAATTCAAGGAAATACCTAAATTTAAAATAAAAACTGAAAGGATATTAAATTGAGATATAAATTTAAAATGTTCTGTTAAGGTTTTGATCAGTATTGAGAAAGGTGTTGGTAAAAATCACGTCAATTCTTGGGTATCCCTAAGTAAGTTCCCTATACTGTCAAATTGCCAATTTGGGAGAAACTTAGCCTGGTAAAGCGGTTTTCCAGCCATGTTGTGTCAGGTATGGTAACCACCATTTTAGTTTTTTGCATCCCAGGAATAAGATTATTAATGGTAGCTGGTAAAGCTTGTAAAGGTCGCGCAATGAGGTACCACCGCTGGCGTTACCTTCATAACCCACCGTGAAGCAATTCTTTAGCAAGTGCTTGTGTTTCGGTTGGAGGAGATTGCTGCCGGACACACTATCTTTGAGGAGACTATCTCAGTTCTCGTGAGCAGCAACGCCTCCACGTATGATCTGAGATAGGACTTCATTATTCCTATTTGAGTAGATATTTAATGTAAAGGTAATAACCATACTGAACCCTTCTGAATTTAATCAAAAGAATGAAGATTTCTTTCACAAATTGCACCAAAAGAAAAGAAAAGAAAAGATTTTTGAATCATGAAAAGATCACGGCAAAAAAATAATAAAACCACGGAGCGTAGCAGCTGTAAACAAATCGAGTTTACTTTGTCTTCGGCTTTCAGTGAAGTTTCTTTGTAGTTTTGCTTCGAGGGACCGAACTACGTAGGCACAACTTCGGAGCAACGCTACAGAGGTACCCTACTGGTACTTTTTGTTATGATTTTTATTTGTCATCTTCGGAGTTACGACTAGTACGTTTTCTGATTTTCGTTTGTCATTTTTGTCGTTATGACCAGTATGAGTGAGCAAAATGTGTTTTAAGTGTTTTTAAGTAATTTGTCCACAAGACGGTCCCCGTGGCGTCCATTTGTCTACCACAAATAACTACTAGAATAATTTTCAAAACCAGACTAGCCAATTAGCTTAAAGATTAGATTACTCTAATATTTAATTTGATATGAAATTCCACTATTTCTCAAGAGAATTATTTTTTGAACCTCGTTTATTCAGGAGAAAGTTCATCGAGGGATTATCAGTCCGTTAATAATAATATCTACTATCTTTAATTGGTGAAGGTTTACTTATTAGATAGCCACAAGTTCCAAGTAAGAAAAATGATAAGAAAACCCATAAGAAATGGCGGGCTGAGTTATAGAGGCCCGGTGGCGCAGTCCGCAGCTGTAAATAAATCGAGTTTAGCTCGTCCAAGACTTCCGGGGAAGTTTCTTTGTCACTTTATCTGTTCTTCATAACAAAGGCTCTGTAACAAAATTCAAATGTAGGTAGGTATTTCATAAATTTTGAGTGTAAAACTTATTTACGTTACTTTTGTTACGCCATTAACAAATGATTTTTTTTATGATATGAAGTAGCAAAGCATGCAGGCTTGTGTTAAGTGGTCGCTGCCGCCCATGGCCGTCTACATCCAACCTCAAGCAGGCTCGTGTCCTGCCTGAGGTCGCACATAGTTGGGCTAAGA
>DWQK01002621.1:0-12794 GCA_018231225.1 Noctuana stator | reverse complement strand
CCTCCTCTGGACGTAATATACCAAGGATGTTCCGATACGAAACTCTGCTTTGGAGTGCCAGAGAACTGCGTCAAGAATGGCAACTGCAAAGCTGTTGTCGCAGTTTTCGTCGCTGGGGACGTTTACACTTTCGAGATACAAGGAACAGATAACCCACAATACGTAGCCGCAGGGTTGAGCCAAGACAACAAGATGGGTGACGACAGCGCCATGGAGTGTGTTAAGAATGATAACGGGAGAATCAGCCTATTCGCTTCCTGGACATACCCTAAACAAGAGCCGTATGTTAGAAGGTCGGACTCCCCACAGGATATCGTCCAGTTACTTGAGTCTTCGATGATTGATGGTAAATTGTACTGCAAGTTTAGACGCAATGCCGTTTCGACGGTTATGGGACAGACGTTCGATTTACCGTCGAATAGATACAATTTGATGGTACTGGCTGGTGACTCTATGAAAGGTTAGTATTATATATTTGTATTATGTGGTATTAAAAAGATTTTCTAAAAAAAAAACCACTACTATTGATTCGAATCTGTTCTTAGAAATAGATAAGGATCTGCTTACTATGACTGGATCTGAACCCTATCATATATTATCAAAACAACTCTTTAAATAAACAGACGTAACGTTTTTTCACAATAACACGTATTCACAATTAAAATACAACTGAATACATAATGTCGTCTTAGTCCACGCAAAGGTCTTTCGGTTCACAAGAGTTTTTGGCACTCTTAGAAAGTGAAACTTTGAGACATAAAATCATGTGTAAATTAATAAAACAATCCTCATTTCCATTGCAGATGCGAGTCGCGTAGGTTTCCATAACTTGGCCTACGCTTCAACTGGTCAACCCCTGGCTCTATCTACGGTGGGAGCGCCTCCACCCGCTTCTAAGATCTTGCTGAAACTCCACGGATCCTTCATGATCATTGCTTGGTTGGGAACTGCTTCCTTGGGCATTGTGCTGGCTAGGTACGTACTTCTTACCTTTTTTGATAACGGGGGAAACACCATGGGGGTTATACCAGGTTTTGTGGGATTATTACCGTACTGATCCGGTATTAATAAACTGCACATAAAATTTGGATCCATCCTGAGTTTAACTTTTTTCTTTAAAAGTTTATGAAAATAAACGCCTCATTGGCCTCAAACCTAGTAGTCTAGTGCTTTCATGTATTAAAAATATTGATGTAATCCGATTTTTTTCCAGATATTTCAGACAAACGTGGGTAGGAAAACAACTTGGCGGCAAGGATATTTGGTTTGCTGTAAGTTAATTTGAAATATTGTGTTTTTAAGTAAGAAACTATTGTACCTAGTGGAGTCATTGAATAAAGTCTGAGGAAGGTTTTTATGGAGAAAAATGGAAATATTGCAAGGAATATAGTAAAAACACTTTTCTTTTCATATACAAATGTTCTAAAGAGATATAAAGCCAGGTCAGCTTAAAATAAAAACAATACCTAGGTTCTTAAATCATTACGTTTTTAATAAAATTTTAACTTGATCAAATTCCAGTACCACAGAATTTTGATGGTGATCACGTGGCTGCTGACGATGGGCGGGTTCATCCTCATCCTGATCGAAGTGGGCGGCTGGTCCACTACCGGAGATAACCCTCACGCCATCACCGGCATTGTCACTATTGTGCTTTGCTTTATACAGCCTATTGGTAAGTATTGATGTTATTTTTTTCACTACTAGGTATTAAGATATAGGGTAGGTATACGGCCGTGCCCAAGTTTTGATGCCAAGGCAAATCCTAGATTTTGACCCGGGGGTAAAAAATTACCTAAAAGATATGCCAGCAACAATGTGCAGGAACATGATAGATAAATTAAATATCCCTTTTTAAGAAAACAATTGAATTGCTCCAAAAATTTCATAATTTAGGATTTGAGATCCCAAGTTTGAAAGTTACAGGTATGTAGACCTGATTTATTTATAAAAGACATTATAAACAAGCTTGAATTTCTTTTAACTTTTTTATTAGACATTTTCAAACATTTTTTCAGGCGCTTATTTCAGACCACATCCAGGAACAAACAAAAGGCCAATCTTCAACTGGCTTCACTGGCTTGTTGGCAACTCGGCTCATATTCTTGGGAGTAAGTTTTCTTTTAAAATGTAATAATAACATTATTCTGTAACTCTTCCTTCTTAAAGTGCAGACTAAAGTAATAATTTTCAAAGGATATACCTAAATAATAATTATATTTTTCTGTTCCAGTTGCAACTATATTCCTAGCTGTGTACCTTCAAAAGGCTGAACTTCCTCCATGGAGCGTATTCGTGCTAGCAGCATTCGTAGTATTCCATGTCATTATGCACATTGTGCTTTCTGTAAGTTTACATTTTCATAATTGTTTTCTTTTTATCTTAAATGAGTAGCAAAAGAATTGACAGGCCATAAGAGGAAGTATTATAAAGCTGGCAATAAATAAAACAAAGACAGATCGAATGAAACAAAACATAGCTGAAATTGCGTGTATGGAGAGACAGACTTTGCGCATAGCATTGCATTTTTGTTTTATTTCCCACGCATGGTTAATGGTGTCCCAAGAAATTATTTTTACCATATTAATTGGGACAAAGAAACGGCTGTCGAATCGGCCAGTTTAAAATAAAAAGATTCAATTATCTATGGCACGTGATTCCAGCTAACGGTTTGCGTGTCGGAGGGACGCGCTAGCAACGGGCGCGTCAACTCGTTCCCCATGAAGGACATGCTTGGTCAGCCGCGAACGCTCTCTGCCGTCGATACCAGCACCGATGCCCCGGTACACCTCACCATTATCACCATTAATAAGCTTCCTTTCTTCTTTACTATTTCCTTTATAAATAACTCTCTTCTAACCTCTTACTACTACTATTTTCATATTTCTGTCCAAATTTCTTAATTGTTTTCTATACCTTCTAGCATTGATGCCTTAACATAACTCAGCACTTTTATCATAATTTTTGTAATAATTTTCTGTTCTGTTTATTATTTCGTCCGTGTGGGTATCATTTACATCACTTTCCTATATCCTTTCGACCAACCCATTATTTTCACTTGTCTTGTTACAAAATTAATTCTAATTTTTCGTTCTTCGCGAATCTTCATCAATTTGGTATTATGGTGGTTGGGCATTTTAATATGAATTTTAATTTTGTTTGCATGTGGTCTATGATTTATACCTACGAGTTTTTCTTTAAATTTATATTTTGTGTTTTAATAAGTCGTTTTCTTCATTGATTGATTATTATGACCTCATCCATTACTGATGTTTCAATTGAAAACTCACATTTCATAAATTGTATAACCACGCTGAGGTTCTTCTAAAAATTCAACATTAATTAATTTCTGAGATATTTCAAGATCTAAGAGAACTTTGTTCTTGTAATTTATTTCAATATTTTTCTCTTTCAGTTCTCGGCATTCAGGAAGCATCTCTTAGGAGTGTACGCACCGATAATTCTGCTCTTTGTCGTCGCAATGATCTGTCTGGTTGCATTGGCCCCTATAGGGGACACTTACAATAACCTTATGGGTGCTTAATATCTATATTCATATTATGTGTTTGATGCAGACTTCAAAAAAGGTTGTGTAAATGAGAAGTATCTGCTTAAACATTGTTTATTTACGGAAAAAAGATAGAAGTGCCAGTTAATGCAATCTATACGTAATATTAGTGTGGGCTATACTCGTAGTAAGCATGACATAAAACACCCCTACACTACATAAAATTCAAGCCAATAAAAATTTTAAAGTAAAATCCGAATAAATGTCGCGTAATGTATGCAACCTAATACTTAATTTTATATTGGCACAATTTGAACATTTGAAGGCTATGAAAATATCATAATTATCTCCTATACCTAATTATAATTTCATTTCGCTGAATACCCACTGTAAATACAAATTTTACCTTTGTAATCTACTCTTAATTGAATAACTTATATTATGTAGTAGTTTTTGCTGATATTTGAGTAAGTCAGTACTATAATTAATACTAAGTGCTACAATTATGTAATTTATCGAACTAGACATAGGTACCTAAGTGCGCATCACAGATAATTCACGTTACGAAAACAACCCACTTCAAAATTGTTGCGCACATTGCCTTCAACCCTTTTTATGTCCCACTGCTGGGCGCGGGTCTCTCTACATGGTTTTCTCGTGGATGCCATTGTCAGAACCAAATTGAAATGGAACCACACGGAAAGCACCAACTTTCAAACAAAAAATAAAAATCCGTTCGAAAGTAAAAAGTAAATAGAATACATTCGAATTGAGAACCTTTTCCTTTCTTGAAGTAGGTTGAAAATAAGAATGAATGTTTTTTGTAAACTAAATACTAAGAAGCCATTTATTTTAATAAACTTCTTAGGCTAGGTTTCTTGACAAAACCTTTAACTCAACATACCTACCTACTTCAATCTTGCAACGCTCAAAGTTTAGCAATATGGCGTACCTTTTATAATACAAAACTTAATTGTACCTAAGACTACCGACTATTTATAATGACATTTTTGTAATTATATAATTTTGAACAAATACTATGCTAACACTAATATATAATATTCTAATGTTTCTTATACAAGTATTAACATTGTATCAAGTTTATAGAATTGTATCGTATTTATTTTACAATTCTTCACATTTTTGTCAGTTAATTTTAAATAATAACGGATGTAAATATAGATAATAAACAAAAGTAACTGATTTAGTCTCTTGTCTTTCCTTTTTTTCATCATTTGCAGGTTTTTGTATGGAAAAAAACTTTATAGTACTTATAAGAAAAATAACTAACTAGGATGTGCATATTCAATACAAAAGAGCAGACACTTGGATCTGGGATACTAAAGTTTGACTGATCTGCGTATTGAACTCAACGATCGTCAGGTTGTGCCTTCTGGCAACACTAAAAAAGCATTTTATTATTATTACATCATTTCCCAATATATATTGTAGTGATACTCAAAATGCAGACTAAACAAAACAATTCTATAGTTCGATAAAAAAAAAACAAAAAAAATTTAAAACTGCATGTTCCTTGTTGTTTTTAATCTTTAAACAAGAATAAATATTTTACATGATTACTGGCATTAAAATTTACAAAAACAATTTAACATCACTGTAATGAATATAAAATAAATCTGGCTTTAAGTTAAAAAAAGTTTCTAATATTTCAAGTATCGTCATTTGGTATTTGAGAATCTTCAACAGTCCTTGACGATGGCACATAGGCCTTGAAAGAAAACTCTGTGTACGGAAATGATCCCGGGTTTATAACTTGACAGTTCTGATAGCTTCTTGTGTAAGGCTGGAAATTGTCAGCCACAACCACTAAATCTGGCATCGGGTATAGACTCAAGGCATCTGCATGCTTCCAGTATACAGGTTGAACTCCCAAAGACAATGGAGAAAGTGTACATTGACTGAGCAATGTCTTAGTTAAATGATCTGGTATGTCACCAGTCTCCGGAAAGTGTATAGAGTTCCGACACATTTTGGTGACTAAATCTTGTCTTATAACCACCAACTCCTGTGTACAATACTGTATCCTACAAGGATTTGTTGTGAATAATACAGATTCACCCAATTTATTTCTTATATCCTCAGTAATAGAACTGGGAATTGCTGGTCTGGGTAATATATTTGGTGCTGCCGGATCCCCTCTTCCTGGTACAAATATGAATTTACATGATTCCCTTAATTTTGTGAATGGGTAAAGTATATCACCGAGGTTTGTTAAAGCAGCCTTAAGTTGTGTACTGTGCTCATACCCATAAGGACACGAGAGAAATTCCCCCATAAACACAATAGCAATGGGTGGAAAATCGTTAAAACCTGAGAAAAGAGTTTTTAACTTGGAAATTACTTTAAGGTTGTCAAACCAGACATCAGAAATGAATATTATCATCCCATCTTCATTTTCTTGCTCAATTTTAAGTAAGCTTTGAGAATTCTTTAACAATGTCTTTGAATTCCCTCCAAATGTATTCAAGTTTCCGAAATAGGGTAAAGAGGTTACTCTGCTTTCTGATGGTGGTAAAACTAGGCCCATAACATTGAGAACTTTATCATCATAATATCCTTCAGCTAGAACAAAGCTACTTTCAGTGAACAAGCCTGAGTGGTATCTAGTCTGAGACATGTCTAATAAAACACTTCCAGTTGGATCTTCCAAGTAAAATTTTCCCTCCGTTAACTGTGTCAGTAGCCCCAACACTATGACATCATCAAGTCTGCTAGAAGAACTAAGTAATATTTCAATTTTACGCAGCTGAAACTTATTCTCACTTTCCATAGATGGTAAAAGTTCTTTAGCAAACAATTTGTTTCTGATTGTTCTTTGCCATATAACTGTGTACCGATCAATCAAAAGTTGGGCCTTCCATTTCGGTTCAGGATAAAGGTTGTTACTGGCATTAATGTCCTTTACAAATTTCTTTCTTTCATTATCATAGCACAGTTTTGGAACACTAAAAGCATCAATGACATTGAGCACAGTTTCTGCCTCTTCAAGCCCTGATGAAGAACACTCCTTAAAAGCTACTTCTAAGTGCGCTTTTTCTAATACGGGCTGTGATAAACACTGGTGTAAAATGTGAGCGGTCAGCTTGTCTATTATGTTTTGGCGCTCTTGATAAGACGTAATATGTGCTAACTGTTCAGCAACAAACACACTAGCTTCCCTTCGTATTATAAACCCACTCAGTTTAAATGCATTGTTGACTTCAGCACGAATTTGTTGTAGGTCACCCATTTATATACACGTTAAACTGCACTGCTCTGAATTTTATTACGAAAAAGATTTATTTTTTCTTTTCTTATCAGTCTTGTCACTTCTCAATTCCCGCTTCCCGCCAAAATATATGTCAGCCTCAGTAGCACAGAACACTAAACTCCTCTCAGCAGTGAAATAAAATGTCAAAAAAATATATTTTTAAATATTATTATGATGCCTTGGATAAGTGTACTTTGACTTTTGCATTGCTTTCCATAATCTTGACACTTTAAAATTATATTTGTACCAAGTAAATTCATTTTATTCTATTTTACATAGTAAGGTTGTCATGGTATATAACTGAACTTTAATGAGTGTTCATTTTAATAATTATATTCTCAACCATCAAAATTTTACTAATTTAATCACATTATTTCAAGTACTAATTTTATTCAGTCCCTTACTTTATTAAATTACTAATGTTTACACCAAAATGTCTTGTCCAAACAGACGAAAGTCAAGGCGCTATCAAAAATGATCAAAAAAAAACACTAACGTCAATCGTCAAAATATGTCAATATTGTCAATGTTAATTTAATCAATCATAAACAAAACAAAATGGCTTATATCAATCATTCAATGAAGTCAATATTTCATTACCGGTTTTTTATGCGGAAATACTGTGAAGATTGCTAAATAGTAAATCCAAAATAACTTGTAGCAATCACTTTTTTACAGTTACAATATTAATTTAATCCAAAAAACAAGCTTGGCTTGTATAAAATAATATGAATGAAGTTCACGTTACTATCTTCCGGTATTCGGTTTTACCGACGAGTAATATTGCTTTTTGCAAAATAATACTATAAATTGGTTGGTTGGTTATAATAAATTACTAAACTATTGTCTTTTAGAATAAAATAATTAAAATGGAGTTCATTCGACAATTGGAAGAGTTCGTTTGGTAAGTGCATCAAATTGTTTTATTCTTAAATTCCTTTATATATATTCCTAAAAGTTTTTTGCACGTTATGTGGATGGAAGGCCACATAACTTGCAAAAAAAAAAAGGTTACCATGCCTGTCTGCAATTCAAAGGGTCTTGGGTTTGATTCCCAGGAAGGAAGTTATAATTATGAATTTAGATTTCTGTTCTTCATCTGGGTGGTTAATGTAAATTTCTTTGTGAATATGGCACTCATGACACAGGGAATCCTAGTTTGGGGTTATGAGTGTGATCTTAGTCCTCGTAAGTATTAATAAATCCAGAAAAGAGGCATTTAGAACAAAGCAAGCCCAGTTTTATTTTAGGGCTTCCAAAAATGCCAAATGCAAGTAATAAAATAGTGAAATGATTTAAGATTGTGAAAATAACACTATAAAGAGTACAGCAGTTGGAAAATATTTTAAAATGTCACAAATTGTATTGTTTCAGGTGCAAAACAGATTGGAAATACCCAATCATGACTAGCGAGACTCATGATTTGTTGAAGGAATGCACTAGCTTGCCGCCAGCTAATCTATCCATTGAAGTGGAAGACATAATCAGGAAGAGCAAGGAATTCCCCATACGTTTTCCTATACAGACTGTGAGGTGAAATTAAGTATATTAATCTATATTAATAAAAATGAATCACCGAAATGTTTGTACATTACTTCAAAATGATTGCACCAAATTGGTGAATTCTTTTTTTATTGCTTGTTATGGGTCAGGACAAGGTTTGTATGAAAAAAAAAATTGAAAAAAATTAAACGGAAAAGTGAAAGTGTGGGTAAAAAAAACTGCATCTAAAAGTGCAGTAAGGAGCCAGAATTGACAGATTGATGTTCAGTTTCATACATTGTTTTTGTAGGTTACATCAAAATACGAGTGTTCAAATCCATTAGAAGATCATTGCAAAGCTCTGCAGCGGGCAACTGTTTTATTAAAATAAAAAAAATTTGTTTTGTCTCTATGTTATTGCATATTTAAAAATAGAATAGCCATTCCATATTTAAAAATAGAATAATTTCATCTGTATGGAAGAGGGTTTTGAAAACCTTACCAAAAGTCAAATTCATTTTGATACCAAACTTCATTTTATGTATTGCAGAATAGAGAAGTTGAAACAGAGAAGACCAGCAGAAAGACTGAAACAAAACATTATATCGACCTACCCTCTCATACACGAGCGTGTTATCCAATTAATGACCCATTTCTTGATGTACAAAAGGTAAAGATAATAATATATTATATAAGTTCCCTTCTGTATGTTGCGTAATTGTCTATTGTGTCCGTGACTCAGGGAATCCTATCATTTACTATTAGATGGCCTACATTTATGATAAAAAAATCATTTTGGACTTATCAGTCCTATCACAGTTAATATTCTCCGTTAAAGTTGGCGAGAAGTATTCTGTATCTTGACCGAAATCAAGTATTTACCTTTTTAACAGAGAATTTGGCTCTATAATAGAGAAAGCATTCTATAGAGACATGACAGTACCACAATTGATAGACAGGATACTGACAAAACGCGCAGTCAGTTTTATGTACCCCGAAGACCATTACAAATTGTTATCTGGGGACACCGGGTGAGTCATTAAAATTATTTATTTATAGTAAGATATTAACAAGTTTATGTATAACACAAAGTTTATGCCCACAGTTTGTGTCTTGGTTTTTGGGTGAGTTTTTGCATTTTTTGCAGTGAGAGGAAAGGCATTTGTAATTCAAGGAATGATTCAATACATGTATATCTCTTGTATAAATAAATGGCTTTCAAACAAATATACTATATATATTTCATATCACATGTATGTTTGTATGTATTTTTCTAAAGCTGATTTATTTGACATTCATTATGTGTATCTATGTAGTGAAAAAAACATTGATGTAACCTTTCAGTGAGGAGGGCTGGGAAGAAGTTGGTACTCTTGAAGAGAAAGAACCTCTATTTCTTGGGGATTGTTTGAGCTATGACGAGATGAAACTGTCAGCTTTCGTCTACGTCAGCGGTTTCACAGAATGTATTAATGAGGGGAGCAGACATAACTCTGGAATGGTTCGAGAGGATGACACTGAGGAAAATGCTCTCATTATTGGTAAGTTTGTGCTAGTGCGCATAGCCCTGCTACTAGTGTGGATCGCAATGAATCTCAATGTTAACCAACCCCAAGCACAGTCAGTACTCGGATAGGTGACCGATAGTGGCAAATTTCAAGCTAGTTTCTGTGCTTCGGTGGGCAAGTTAAGCCCTAGTAGAACCCTGTTGTTACCGATAAATAACAGTTGTTAAATCTGGTCAGAGACCCTGGTTTGACAATAACTGACATGGATTACCCACTAACCCGTATCTCCAGTCTCCACCAATTAGAGCAATGTGATGTAAAAAAACTTATTTCACCTACTTAACACTCCACAGGTCTTATAGGTCCAAGATTCGAACGACTGGACCGCATGGACTACGAGGACATAATCATATCCGAGAAACAGAATATTCCGGAGAATGGGTACGGAGAAAACGCGACTCCGGTGCGTTTCGCCCACGTGTTGAACAAAACGCTGGTCAGGAGCGATCAGGACGCCAATTTGTTGGACAGACAGATGTGGAGACAACTGTGGACAGAGTTTTATGAGGTATGTTTCCTACAAGCTTTTCTTATGGCCCACTGCTGGGCATAGGTCTCTCCCCACAACTGGGAAAGATCTAGAATATACTCAATCACACTCACGGCATCCTCGTTTGCTACTCATAAACAATAAAAACTTAAGAGGCACAGACTTGCCTCCATTTAAAATATTAGCGGCAATGCAACAAATCTAAGAGTAGGCAGATTAATGGATTTGTCACTCTACACAATATATCACACTCTATACAAGACAGACAAGCAAAAAAATACTATCAATTAATTCTACAGGTCGGCAACTACACTCATGAAGAGATAGCGTCCAAGAACATTCAATACAAAAGTGTGGACCGCCAATACAAGGAGAGGTTCATCAAACTGTCCATGGCGCAGAACTGTGAAGTGTTTGA
This sequence comes from Noctuana stator, assembly GCA_018231225.1. Lineage (NCBI taxonomy): Eukaryota > Metazoa > Arthropoda > Insecta > Lepidoptera > Hesperiidae > Noctuana > Noctuana stator. The sequence continues at coordinate 2,057 of DWQK01002621.1, read as the reverse complement.
TAATGAGGTGTACTACAAGAGGTTACTGGTGTTGGTCGAGAGTGCGCTGCTAGAGACTGATTGGAGGGCCAAGGAGAGAGGACAGTTTGCTTTCCTCAATATTGTTGGATGTGGTAAGAATAAACTCAAAGTCAAACTCTAAATTTTATTCATCATAAGGTACGTGTATGCCTTTAACCCTTTTCATGGGTCATAAAGGGCCTTTAGACTTTATTTACACTGATTAAAATTTATTTTATTATTGTCTCTCAGGTTTGGGTGTGTGGAAGATATCGTTGCACCAGACCGATGTGTTTGTGCTAACGTTTCTGGAAAGAATCCATAACTTTCTCGAGAAGAATATGTTGAACCATGTCTCAGATGTCAACTTTGGGTATCTCAGACCTACCCAGGGTGTGTTGGGTAAGTTTTAATATTAGATTGCCTTTAACCCTTTTTATGTCCCACTGCTGAGCACGGGTCTCTCCCCACAAACAGGGAAGGCCTGGAGCATACTCCACTACGCTGCTCCTATGCTTATCTTACCTGTCCAGTAGTTCCTGAGATTAGCGCCTTGAAACAGACAATCAAACTCTTCAGCTTTATATTGTTAGTATAGATTAATCATATTTTTTCTTTTCAGAAATGTTCAACATGATAAGGGACACTGTAGTGCCTAGAAAGATGTTTTTCGAAAACAAACAACATCCCAGAGGTATGCGCTCTTACTAAAGCCTTTAATTATAATCAGATATAGATTTTGTAGGTGGTAGAGCTTACAGATTATTTACTTGAAGGTGCCACAGCTCCCTCATAGCCAATGAAGCAAGTACTTTTGTTTCGGTTGGGAAGGGTTGCTTGCTGCATACACACTATTTTTGAGGCTACCATCTTAGTCCTTGTGAGTAGCACTTCAGATAGGACTTCTCTCCTATTTGAGGTTGGACGTGGATGTCTGTTTGTTGTCAATGACTACTACGTGACTTACATGCTTGTTTGCTACACATAAACAAAAAAATATATAATTATGTATGTACATTAATGCTAATGAGTTTTAATTTTCTGGATAAAACTTTATGGATCTGCTCCTCTCATAGCATAATTATTTCTCAGGTGGTATCAACGTTACATTGGATAACAGAGAGCCGTCTTCGAAGCTGACAGGGGAGCATGAAGGCAAACTGCTGGTACTCACTTATCCGTGGGACGGAAATGCTTTGCCCGGTAACGAGTTTTGGTACGTACACTCTTTTTTGTCGATATCTTAAATTAGTAGCAAATGAGCATGCAGGCTAAATATTTATGTTAAGTCACTGCATTTCTAACCTCAAAGATTAATCCTATCTGAGGTCATATGTGGATATGTTGGTATTTATGAGGACCGAAATGCTCTTTTCATTTCTTTTATTTATTCATTTAATAATTTCTGTACATTGAAATGTAAAACATAAAACATATTATATTATGATTTATATTTTATATCTAAATAACAAAAAAGTTTAATTACAAAAACGTTTCTGTACCCTCAGGATTGGGTACCTGACGGGTTCAGGTGATCCGGCTGCAGCATGTTCAACTCAAGTATCAGAGCTACATAACGCCCACATCAATAGCGCTGTCAGCTCTAACAACGTACGAGTGGTTGGTAGGCACGGTGTGGAGCAGTTGCCTCAGTACTGCACTAACTTTACCTCCGCTGTAGGAAATGTTTTGACTACCTAGGACATCACAATACCATAAGGATCTGCCATTCGAAGGGTCCTCGGTTTGGTGTCTGCAGAAATGTAAATGTAAATTTTACATTTCTGTTCTTGATCTGGATGCTTGTGTAATTTTCTTTGTGTGTGTTCATGACAGCCATGACACAGAGAATCCTGGTGTGGGAATGTGAGTGTGAAGCGCTATTTAAAAAATCGTGTAACCATGATTTCACAGTAGATAAGAGCCACAATGACCTAGTAACGTCCAACTGAAGGGATGGTCTTGGGTTCGAATTCTACACATTAATGTTAGGTTAGGTATTTGTAACCAAAATAAAGAAGGCTAGACTTTGTTTTAGCCGGAAAAAACTGTGTACA
>DWQK01002620.1:0-12795 GCA_018231225.1 Noctuana stator | reverse complement strand
ATAGTTTTTATCCCGAAAAAATGTTCCTGTGGGATGCCATTTATCGAGGAAGGCTATAGGCTAAGCGTTACGTTACATTTTTAATGCAGGTGATACTGCGTGACACAGCTAGTATTTTTATAAATGCAATTTATGTCTATATCTGTTGGTTTTCCTTCAACACATTCCCTTCACACTTAACTCATATTTGTCAAATAACTTAATGTAGCGGTTGCATTTTGGCAGCTCATAAATAGTATTATATGTGAGTTTGTATTAAAATACTCCATTAAAACTCACCCGGTGAACACTAGTATCATCAGTATCCCGCTGAGCTGCAGCCACATACCGATGCAGTGGTTCAGCATCGAGCAGACAGCGAGCTGGTGCACGGTGGTGAAGAGCAGAGTGGGAAGCGCCAGCCACGGCGGCCGCCCACAACACTGATACCGTGCAACGAGACGACCGCATTGCTAGCTCTAGTGCCGTGAACGCGCTCTGGAACCAAGAAAATAGTTATTATTATTTGGATAGGCAGCAGACAGCCACTCCAACCAATTTCATATATGATGTTGATGATGTTGATACTGATGTTGTTAAGGAAATAGTTGCAACATTGATCTATAACATCTATATTATAAGTACTTTGCAACAGGCACAGTCATTATCTATTTATTTTATATAGATCTATCAATTGATTTGAAATTATAACTTCATTGAAATTGTATCTCTAAGATATCATAGAATTAAAATAATTCGCGAAACAAAATTAAGGGCGGGCGACCGTGACAGACAGAGCTGGACAAGGTGGGTCCTATTGTAGCATGCCTATTGCCACAACCAAAGCCGAGCAGTAAATAATTAATTTGTCAGTCACCTATATTTCTCTAGATTCAATTCTATTTTCTAAGTCCATGGAAACATAGACACAGGTTAATTAATTATACTGTATATAAAGTAACTGCACATAATAGAGAATTTTATGGGAAAAATAATATTATGTTTGTTCTTACAGGTTTTCCATAATAAGAGAACTGTGTGTAGTTAAACATAAGTGTGTGGCGTCGCTCCTCCCAAGCCTTGCGAGCTCGCCGCCTTTCCACAACTGCTTCCAGATCTCTTCCAGCTGTTTCCTCTTCTTCCTAGGAAAATAAGCTTAATGATTAATATTACAGTAATCAATTTGTTATACAGCCTATATGTTGCCAATGAACTATATAATTATATAATATATAAAATATAGATTTCTGTTTTATAATGTGCAATAATTGCATAATTTAGCACAAGAATTTTGAACAAATTTATCTTTACCTCTTCATCTTCATCATCTCGAAAAATATCATCAAAGTTTGGAATGTTCTCCTCATCATCCTTGTACACTAGTCTCACCTGAAACAAAGGTTTCACATTTCTGAATCAACATTTTTTTATACAATATTTTTAACTGAATTTTAGTTAAATAAGCAACAACCTATTTTAAAACTAAATATATCTTGAACGACACTGCTTTTCATATCATTGATATAACTAAGGAACATCTAGAGCAAGGCTTTTTTTAATGAAGAGCTTACCTGACCATCGCTATACACATTACAAATATCAGTAGGTTTATGTGAGTCCAGCACAAAAAATACGACATCTTCCTCGGGCTGCAGGATATCCACGAGGTCAATGGTCCCACCACAATTCACCAGCACCACGAACTTTATCTCCTCATTGTTATCCTCGTAAGCACTCTTTAACTCTGATATCCCCCCTACTGGCACTAATGTATACGAAATATTATCACATTTAAACAACCCTTGAAGTATCTTGCAAGTGCATATCGCATCCACGTCGTAGTGGACTAGCAGTAGCACACGCTGAAACGAAACATTCACAATAAATAGATAAGTTATCACAATGGCCGGCGGAACATATGATTGTTGTCAACAAACTTACATTGCCTAGTAAAACGTTGTAGAAGTCATTTTTGATGTCCTCGATGAACATTTTGCACTAGGTTGCATCTCAGAGATAAATTAATGTGAACGATTCATGTTTTTTTTATATCATTGTATCGTAAAATCTTCAATTTAGAACACCTGCCTATAAAACCCACCTCCCAAGTTTTTCGTTACCAAACTTACTTTGTCTGTCTGTCAATAAATTATGTCAAAAGATTCTGGCTTCGCGCCAAAACTTGGATGCGTTCCGAAATAATGGTAACGAAACTCGATGACTTCAAATTATTTAAAAAAATAAATATAAAATAATTATAAAATGGTATTTTAAATAATGTACATATTTATTGAATAGTAAATATAATTTCACGCTATGTTACGTACTCCGTTTTACACAGCCAAATATGGGCTTTTCAGTTTAGTATTTTCTACAGAAATATAAAAATAAAATTTTGCAGCTTTCCTTAAACCACCATTTACGTCAAATTATTACGTATTTTTTTCAATATTATAAATGTACATAATATCATGTTAATTTAATATTTGCATTTTCTTTATTTTCCATATTTGGCTTCATATGATGCGTTGCGTTCCAATTAAGTACCTACATAGTTTTGCTTATAAATAACTTATTACAAAAATGAGTTCCAACTAGTCTAAAGAAACGTATAATATGTATATCCACACAAAAATAATTTTAACTTTAATCGCCTTTCTTAGTTGATGCAATAAAGGGTTGATATTCCGTATCGATGTCCCTTGTCGAGGTCAAAATCGGTATCCCAGAGGTAGTCATTTTGAGGGACGACGTCTACAAATTTTAATTTTAAAAACCCAGATCCTTATTTAAAACTTTTAAGACACTGTATAAGTTTTGTTATGTTCCAAAAATGGTTATAAGAAAGACTAATATTTTAATTAAAATTTAAAACTACAGATAGGATTCTTAAAGTAGTTTGTCTATGGTGATCTGAGGTATTGGTTCCTTTTGGAAAAGAAGTAGGTATCTTTCCCTTGCCCAAAATAGTTTAGGAATACCTGATTTCGAGTAATATGAACTCGTGGCAGTACTCCACACTACCATAGTTTCTCCTAAACCGTACACCTACCTATTTCTGGCAAGGTTAAACGACTATCAGCTAATGATAACAACCGGGATCACCGACTTTACATAACTTCATAAAGAATAAAAATAGAGGTCAGCTATGCACAGATCATGTCTGAGCCATGTTTCATCCAAAAACAATGGAAACAAAACTATATTTATAGAAATCGATTTATTTTTATGCTTATTAATTAACACTGTTATCACTATTTCTGGCATTAATTCGTTGCTTATAACATTCTGTATGATGCGATGCTATTTTATGTACGATAGTCCCTGGCCTCAAGAGATTACTGGAAAGAGCTCTGAAATAACACTTTAACAGAGATTTATCAGACTCTTCTGGAAACAAATACTTGTTCAAATCATAGCACAAATAACTCTCAGGACAATCTAGTGCCCTCAAACATCCTGCGTATTCCGACCACAATGTTTTCCTCCAACTGACATTATGATGTTGCGCCAACGGCACTAAGACACACGCAGAAAAGTTGTGATCGCCATAACTAACTGATTGAAACTGCTCCAAAAGCTGATTGTAAAAACCTTGAAAATTATTTAAACCAGCCAGTTGTTTCTCAAAATCCAACTTTGAAGCCTTTTTGAAGAGCATTTTCAAACATTTGTAAATTAGAATCTTGATCTTCTCATCCAGAAACAGTGAGTTATCGCAAAGAAATACGCATGCGATGCGGCAAAATTTATCTGTAACGTCGATGTCGTTCAGAAGGTCAGGAAAGCATAGTTCATTGAATAGAATCCACTCCAAGCTACATCTCACAATCAGCTCTTTTTCAGCTGCGATGTTTTGAGCTACTTTTTTCGCATGCTCTCCGACAACTGTGGTTGGCGCTTCTTGGCTCTTACAATATAGAGACAGAATGGGCAAATATATCCAATCTCGTGGAAGTATTGGTTCTTGCCATTTCCGTAATACAATATTAGGAGTCCTCTCGATATAATTGAGGTTTGCAACTCTACTATAACATAATTTTATGTCGTCAATAGATGTCAATGCATTGGAAAACCCATCCGCTTCAGAAACGGAAACCAGATTGAAGAGTCTCTCTGCTGTAAACCAATGCTTGTCGAAAATAATGTTATCAAATAGAAAATGCAATTCAAACTGCTTATCAACTCTCAAAACACAACACAATTTATTAGCAACTGCGTAAATAATATCTTTCAAATCTTCTGTAATGTTGCTCAGTAATGAAAGTTTTATGACTGAGAAAACAAATTCAGTTTCGACTCTCGTAAACCAATTCATATTTAGGCTTGGTGATTTTCTAATTAATTTCTTTAGGTATGGCAACACCAATTGAATATATGAGTCAGCAATTTCTTTGTCTTTTATGTGCGCCAATACTTTAAACAATGACACTAAAAAAGGTATTGGCGATGTAACATTCAAAACTGGCAATACCTTTTGTTCTGTATCAATTACTGCACCTCCGAGGGTCATTAGGTTTTTTGTTGTATGCAAATCCTTATCTTCTATCCCAGACAGCAAATTTGAATTAGGAATTATATTATTCACAATCTTCTTAATACCTTTTGATGTAGACAAAGATTTCACAGCATTATTTAGGAATGGTAATGGAACCTTAGCTTTAACTAGTACAGTCTCACAACAGTCCAGTACTGAACATAATACCCTCATATGCCCACATGTGTAACTGTCAATGCTTGCTACTTGAGCCATCCACTTTGTTAAGCCTTCCTTGATCAAAGGATATATTTGCTGCCCATATTTCTCCACATTAACCATGTTGCAATTAAACATTTGGTCAACTAGCTGCAGGACAACTGCTGCATGTGTCGAAGAAACCACTACAGTATTCACAAAAATATCAGTTCCTTGAACATGCTTATATAAAGTTGTTATTATCACAGGAAATAGAGCAGTAGTATTTTCTATGCCTAGGTCAAAATGGACTAAGTTTGATAATATACAGTAAGATTCCATTTGTAGCCGAATTCCATAAGTACCATCAACTCCCGAACTAATGTACTCTGATAGGGGTTTTAAAATGTCATATTTTGATATCAAGATATCTCCAATTTCTCTGGACTGTAAAGACAATATCCTTATTAACTTCAGAGCTGGCAGTAGTGGTTTCCCATTATAAACTATTTCAGGGTTAAAGGTAAAGTTAATGCCCGTTGTTGGAATGAAATGCCTAACTATAGCGTTCATGAGATGTTCAGTTTGAACTATTTTATTTGCTGTTTCAACAGAATCTCTTGCAAGCCTCGTTAAAATTTGCAATGAATACTGAATACAATTAAAACTGGGTTTGACAATATCAAAAATATAATAAAGTCTTTGCAATATATCTGTTCTTAAAATTGCTGCTATTAAATCTATTTCAGCTAAGTGAAAATCTTTCAGTTCTGATTCTTTAGAGTCCATCTCCTCTATTTCTAATTTGTCATTTTCAAGGCAAGGTTGAAATGTGCCTTCTTTAAACCCAATGAGAGCATCTAAACATGCTTCATCTATTCTATTATACAGCAAATTTCTCATTCCTTTCAATGCAGGTTCTAAAATGATGACTTTGTTATCATCTACAGCAAATCTTACAACAAAAAATATCTTACTTAAAGGTATTTCAATTATGTCCTTATATGTCCCCGCACTGTAGTATTCTAAGAGACCAGCTATAGTATTCAGGGCCATAACTCTTTGTTGTGTGACTGATGATCGGGATAGTTCAATTAACTCACTTATTGTGTACCCAGGTCTATGAGGTTCATCACCGTGGTGAAATAAAGTTTTTGTGTTCTCTGTGTATTCTATAGTGTATGGTAATAAATAGCCTTTAAAGTCAAACCGAGCTTCGTATGGGGCATCAGGATTGGCAGCCTTGCTGTCCTTAATACCTTTCATCCATTGTAATTTATCCTTCTCAAGGGAATCAAAATGTAGCCACTTGTTGACTTCTGGGTGGGATAAAACATCATTATCCCATAATGTATCAATTTCATCATTTTGTGTCTCTGCTGGTACCTCTTCTGTTTCCATAGCTTCTTCTTTTTTATCTGCCGGAAATAGAGTATTTTCTTTGGCATTTTTTGCATCCTTTTCTTTTTTTTTTGACTTGATAAACTCAATTAATTTGGGGTCTAAAGTTGACATGAGTTTTTGTTGTTCTTCTAGAATTTCTTTTTCCGATATTGTACTTAGAACTTTGACATTTTCACTGTGAATATCACCAGCCTCTTCGTTTGATAGTAAGTAACTTTTTGTTGGAAGATTTAATCTCTTAGTAAGTGGTTCTACTTTTAAAGATGCTGGTAAGTTTGATCTATCAGATGCAGTATCAACAAACATTTTAACTTGGTCTTCTTTATCTTTGTCTTGCCTAAGTTTCTCCACTTTGACAGCATTTAGATTATTTTTATCCCGATCCTTGGCAAGGTTACGCATTGTCACAGTTGGGAATCCTTTTGATGGCATTGGATCCATAGTGAAATCTACAAAATTATTTTTCTCTACGATCTCTCCTAAAACAGAAGGTATTATTTTTGGAAAATATACCTTATCATCATCGTCCCGTGATTCTTGAACAGATTCCATACTTTTTCTCATTCTATCTCCCATGACCGAAGAAGTTTCGGTTTTAAGCCTTTTCTCTGTCTGATTGAGGCCTTTAGATTGTGCATATTTAGAAGGTTTTCGACCATCCAAGTCATTAGTACTTAATCTCTTTGTTGATTGATGTTCAGTGCGCCGCAAGTTAACTACTTGAGCTGAAGGTTTCAGTGACTCGTTCTTACTTTTTTCTCGTAGAAACTCTTCTTGCATGCGAAGTATGTCGTCTTCATCTTCTCCTGGTTTCGGTCGTGTAAACATATTTTCAATATTCTAACCCCAGTTTTTTAGTGAATTCTGTGTACTGCACAAATACTCAACAAATTTCGTTTAAGAGATATTCAAACAATACATGAATAAATAAAAGTTATGTTTGTCTGATCTAAAAATTGAAATTGAAACGTCTGAAACTGAAAAAAAGCAAATGACATTATTTTTACTTTTATTGAATGAATGCCTGAATGACAATGACATCATAGACAAAAATTACTATACAGGTAATACAGTACAGGTTATCATAGGGGCGTAGACAAAGATCAACTCCTGAAGATTGAATTATACATATAAAATAAAATCTCATTTTCTAGCATGTCAATATTTTAATTTTTTTGCATTGCACGAATAATTTGAATAATCATCAATAGAAAAATGTTAAATTTTATAACATGAAATGAAACATAGTTGTTGTCACTGTCAACGTCATATTTAACTTACACTCAGTGACTCAACTGTCAGGTCTGTCAGGCAAGTCAATCAATAGGTAGGCAAGTAAGTAAACAACGCACGTAGTTCAACGCACGTGCTTTGTAAATTCTCGAAGTAAATTAAGGTTTTATTAGTTTTCAAATAATTTTATTACAAAATGCCTAAGCTAAAGAACAATCTTGAAAGCCTCAAACATCCAAACAGTAGAAAAACGATATCGTTAGCGAAGAAAATGACAAAAAACGAAAAGAGGAACAACAGTAAATTGGGCACTCAAATCAAACAGAATTTAATAGGTGAAAAAATACTGTGGTTTAAAGAGAAAATGCCCGACGGATGTGCCATTTTAGACAAGAAACAAACGCTAGAATTAATTGAAGAGTATTTATCAAGGTTTGATGAGGAGTTGGAGCAAATAGCCTTAAAAAACTCGGTGGGGCAAAGGAAAAGTCGACAACATGCCAGTCGGGAAGATGTTATAAATTTTACGAAAAAGAGAGAGTTAGAAGAATTCGATACGTGTGGCCTAGAGATCCCAGACCTCATGGATCAACAGCAGATGGAGGTGTTAAGAAATTGGAACGGTGAACTTCGATATCTACAACATTTTAAACTAAAAAGGATAGCTAGGAAACATCTTATTTAATACAGTAATGTTGTACAATAATGTATTTTTATTTTATACATGGAAACTGATGTAGATAAAATATTATTATAAATTGCGTTATGAAAACAACAGACTTCAAAATTGGCACGCACATATTTATTGTAAATTTAAGACTTAGGTGGTTTTCCCATGGATGCCATTGTCAGAACTGGACCCAAATTGGAATGGGACCACACTGGAAGCACCAGCTTTCAAATAAAAAAGATTCATAATAAATGAGTCGCTCTTGTCTGTCTGCTACAATTTAGTATGGAGATACATATATTAATTTATGTGGCAAAACTAAAATTTGGGGGTGTGATAGAATATGAAAGTATGTTAAAAAAATAGAAGCTAGTAATAAATAAGTAAACAGACAATATAGATAGATGACTATTTATTAAATTAAATATTTACAACTCTCCACACAACCAATAACATTGTGTTGGGCGCAGCATGAAATAGCGGAGGAACGAAATTTTACACAATTTAAAACCAGCTCAGGCTGACCCTACACAACACAAAAGTAACTAAATTTTGATATGTTACAAAAAATCAGTCACAAAAAAATTATAATAAAATATAAGGTTATCTCGATATTCCGCCCACTACAATACACTAATAAAAAACTTTGAACATTTAAGCGACCTTCATAAAAGGAATCATTTTCCTTTTTTTAATTCTAATATGTGTTTACAATAAAAAATGTGTGATAAAACGAAAGAAATATAGAGGCGTCATATTCATATGCTCGCAGATGGCCTTCACGCGATGAACCTTTGGATCGAAAGCTTATTGACTAGATGCTGGGCTATTTACAACTGCGAGATGATGGTAACTTGTGAATTAAGACTTGAGTTAAAAGTTTTCTGTACGATTACGAGCCATGGTGTGTAATTCGGAAATCATTAGCCTTAAGGAAGGCAAGTATGTGATACTCGTACTCAGGGAATAAAAACATGAAGTGACAGGACAATCAAGGAATAGTATAGTGGGCAGATCACTTTAAACAAACTAAGTAACTGGGACATAATTATTTATATAAAAGCAACTAAAAACGTATTTTTATAATTTTGTTTTACTTTTCCCATAATGATTGCAACAACGTATTTTTAAACCTATGTAAAATCAAGTTATTTGGCGCCTGTACAATAGACGGTAGATTGATAAATTTTCAATGGAATTTAGCAATTCATAATTGTATAGATTTCAAGTACAATACAAATTAAATCATTTTTATATTTAAATACACAAATAACAACAGTAATAACATTAGTTTTTGTAGATGGTTTTCATATACATAATAAATATATTAAAATACATTACAATATAAATATTTAATTACAATTTTAAGTATTAAAAAAACATTGTTTAATCCATTAAATATTTTACATCTAATAAGTTACAATAGAGTATGTAGTTTATTCATTGTTAAACTATGCTTTATTTCCAATAAAATTATGTGATTCTTATTAATTTATTATTTCTGCAGATAAACAATAACAAAATTATTGTTTTTATAATTTTGTAGATACAACGATTTCAATTTGATTGATTTATATACAGAAAAAAATTAAAAGATGCATATTTTGTGGTAAAATAAAAACATGGCGGTATTATTAATAAAATTAACCTAAAAAATGCACATCTCATAATGGCAATACGATATACAATAGCGAACACATCAGACTAGCCTAACATATAGAAAAATATAAAATAAAATTGAAAATTATATTATGCCAAACAAAATCACAGCATACAAAAACTGTTCATCTAACAATTTTACCTAAATTGTGTATCCAGTTCACCCACAGACTCACAACAAAGACCATGGCTATGTTGCAATTTGCAGAGTCAGTTTCGAAACCAAATTTTAGTATCTACACATGTTGTACCGAATTACAGTTAGTAATCTGGTAGTTCAAGGCGTAATTTAAATATTAATAACGTTATAGTTTCTAATTATCGTACTATGATATTTATGTAAAATGGGTATTATAGGCCATGTGTTTGTCTCAGACACCTCAACACACAGAAACTCTACAAAAGTGAGAATGTAGGTTAATGCATCATTGAATATTATGCTAAAGATGAGCTGAGATGGATGAACTTGTCCAAATTTACGTATAATTGAGTTTCAACTCCAATGGGTTTCTACTAGTGCAATATAACAGAAAATTTATTCCACATCATAATCCAGGTTAATGAAATAACGATCCATTTACAGAATCAGCATAATAAAGAGTTATCTCTTTTATTACGCCACATTATACAACTAAAATAGTAAATTTATGAGAAGGTATGGCTAATTACAATCTTTCAAAGTCATATTGAAAAATACTAGAATGTAAACTGCAATTCTGACTAAGCCACAGGCTATAAGCAGCAATAAATTGCTTAAAAAAAAGTGGTGTCACACACTCCTCTTGTAAATTGGCCTTCACTTTGATTACTGCAAGTGATAATGATACCGCTTATGACTATATGATGAATAATGTGTCTGTACATACACAGTACACACGGCAAATAGTGTCTAATACCATTAAGCAGATGGCATGATTAAAAAAAATTAAGTTAAGGCTGAGACGTTCTTTATCATTGTACTGTTAAATTAGTGTCCAAATATATGATCATGCTTAATCACTCACACTTATTACTAATCACAGTGCAAACTACTGTAATTCTAAATATATAAATAAATTAGCGTTACTTTAAATAAAAAAAATTCATACTATTAAGTACCATGAGTACACCATAGAGATATTGGTATGGCATGTAGTAACACTGTAATTTTAACGCCAGTTTATAATAAATCTATGGTAATTTCTGTAACCTTTGTAATGCACTGAGTTATTTTATGGTTACTGCATGATACTGTTCTGGTCACAAGAACTGAGTAATAATGTCAGCTATAAGAAGTTGAACATAATATTAATTTTAACTTTTGCAAAGTAAGGCATTAAGTTGTCAAACCATCAATATTATGTATATATATAAGAAAATACAATAAGCAAACATTGTACATATTTGAAAATGTTTACATTACAAAAATTCGATTTCATAGATTTTGTAATGTAAACTATTATATTTTTATATTTAAGTATAATTCGTCATGAAAATATAATTTATACTTTTCAAAAAATTATGATATTTTCAGGCGCAAAGTATAAAAATATATAAATAATCTTAAGAAGTAATTCCATACTTATACTGATAACGTGAATGACAATAATATTTCAAAATAATCACATACTGCATCATATTGGGAAAACATATACTAGGTACTATGTAATAATAATAAATTGCATAAGGTTGATACAAACGAAATTGGTAACAAAACAAAGTGTAGTATCTAATGTAGAAAATCGTAATAAATATAGTAACTTCTTTTAATTAATTTTGATTAAATCATGTGTTATATTGTACAATGAGATATCTATGACAGTAACATTTAAAATAATTAACTAAATCCTTTAGAGTTACACCAACACTAAAAATTTATTTAGACTTAAAATTGTTGTAAGCATAGGTTACAACACCACTAGGCACTTCTTTCTTCAATAATTATATATTTTTTTTCCTAATTATTTAAGCTTTTAAAATTTTTCATTGTAGAAACTAGCATTACAGTTTCTTATGTTTATGGTAGGTACTTTTTAACTTATTTTACAAAGATTTTTGTATCATTTTTAGTAATGACTACTGACGTACAGTAAAATATCATAATTTATAACCTAAATAAATGAAGTGAATTGAAAAATACAATATATACCTAATACATAACAACTACAACCTAGGCAGTATGAAGGACATAGATTGTTTAAAATTTTTTTTTACTCAGTTTACGTTTTTTTTTGTCAATTTCATTAACATTATTAGGATCTAAGACGTCTTTGTAACTGGGCAATGATTGTGATAATTATATAGCCTTCATATTCACCTAAATTGTTGGTACAACAGACAATAGTTAAATTATATTCATAATAATTCAAACAAATGAAATCTTATGTTCACTTGAATAGCTGCATAATAGTAGAGAGCATAGCAACTTTTAACAACCTTATCAATTGATATTCATACTCCAAATTGATGTCAATCCTAAATTAACATATTTACAAATTACATCACATACCTTCATTCAACTCACATTGCTTAGATTTCGATAATATTCTCTCATATATGGTAATAATTTTAATCAAAAAGTTTCTTTTGTAGATTCCATAGATTCTCACAATATTTAAATCCAATATTGATGTCACAGACAAGTTAATGTTAAATTTCGATAAAGGTTTTAAACAAAATAATTGGAAAATTATCAATAAACATTCACAGATTCAAATAAAAATATAAACAGTGAGAGTGAATTTGACTTAAATGAATCAAGTAAATAATGGTAAGTGATAGAAGTCATACCCTCGGTGTCCTCTTGCAGCGAGCCATATATAAACAACATGGTACGCCCCAGGCACAAAGCAAATCATGCCCGCTACAAAGAACACAGCTCCCTGTAATCCATTCTCGGGGTCTGCAACAGAGAAAGCGCCCATGCCAAGAAGCACTACTCCTACAACCAGGAGTATGACTGCTGCACAGACAGTTTTCCAGTTCTCTCTGACTTTTGGATGATTCCAGCAGTATTGAGACTGTGACGATTCAACATATTCGTGTATAAGTGAGTCCGAGTCTCGTGAGGTTGTGTCTTCGGTGCATTTGTAGGTTTTACTGGAAAATAAGAAATTTTTTATATTAGCTGCAATAAAATGTTATAAAAAAGCATTGTTGATACCTAATTATTTATTAAATTAGAATGAAACTGAAA
>DWQK01002619.1:0-12795 GCA_018231225.1 Noctuana stator | reverse complement strand
ATCTCCACCAATCCGCATTGGAGCAGCGTGGTGGAGTATGCTCCAGGCCTTCCCCGGTTGTGGGGAGAGACCCGTGCAAAGCAGTGGGACATAAAAAGGGTTGAAGCCAGTTATAATTTAGTTATTTATTAATTTTATGTAATAGGCGCCGCGAGAGGAGCGCCTTACCGTGCTGAGGTCCTAC
The DNA here is from genome assembly GCA_018231225.1 of Noctuana stator. Classification (NCBI taxonomy): domain Eukaryota; kingdom Metazoa; phylum Arthropoda; class Insecta; order Lepidoptera; family Hesperiidae; genus Noctuana; species Noctuana stator. The sequence goes on along the minus strand of DWQK01002619.1, from coordinate 12,611 downwards.
CTCCTACTTACGGTAAGGCCGAGGTGGTTTTAGTGCCGTTAAAATCCCACATTACCCGGTATCACTCCCATGATGTCCGGGTACCTTTTTGAAGGTCTCCTTCTCGTAAAAAAGGTCGCAGAGAGAACCGACATAATACCTTCCACACCACAGCTACTTGTACTTGACCTACAAGTAATTGTTTTTTGATCTGACAGTCGCAACACGCTTGACCGTCAAAATAGCAATTAGTTGCAAGTTAGTTAAAGCGCATTAATCATAATTAAATGGATAATTCACTGATGAAATTTTAATACTTAACTGTATGTCATAATAAGGCAGTTTAAAGGCAATGGTTCTTCTTTACTATTAGTCACCTGTTAGCCATACAGTTTTAATCGTTATTTTTTATAGTTTGCATAGGAGCAGGTTGTAGATGTCGTAATTATCCTACTACTATTATAAACGCGAAAGTTCGTAAGTGTGGATGGATGGATGGATGCTTGTAACTTTTTCACGTACGAACTACTGAAACTTTACATAACACATAGGCTACAATTTATAAAGATACTAGCAATCCGCTCTGGTTTCGCACGGGTGCAATGCTGATACTAAATACACTACAAAAAAACTGTGAAGTTTTATACATATAAAACTTCCTCTTATATCACTTTATCTATTAAAAAAAACTGCATCAAAATCCGTTGCGTAGTTTTAAAGATTTAAGCATACATCAGGATATAGGGACAGAGAAAGCGACTTTATTTTATTCTATGTAGTGATTACGTGAATTGCCCGAAATACTAATCTTGCGCAGACGAAGTCGCGGGCACCAGCTAGTTTATTTATATATTAAGCCAACAGTCCTACGACTGATTATTCATAACCAACCATGTGTTCAATTTCTCATCCACCTATTGTAGGTAGGTACATAAACAATATCCACATAATTTTGTATAGCAATACAAGAATTCGCAAAAATATTTTAAATCTGAAGGTCGTTGAATTAATTAGTTGCGCGGTTTCGCATAAAATATTTGTCTACAGGAGCATCAAACGAAAAATCTGTAGGAAAGATCCGTTTAATTTACTGTAAATTACACTTTTTTAAATTTAAATATTTACTGAAAATATTTTGAATTCTGTTGAGTTTTATACGTGATACGATACTTTTTTTTTATCGTCAGGTAGTTTAGTTATCTGTTTAATTTTAATATACCAGGGCTGGCCAATTTGATTAGACATAAGATCTGCTGTTTACTAACGAAACCCTGTGCGATCTACCACTTACATACTTCTTGAAACCTTAAATGAAATGAAATGTGCTCCATTTGAAATATATCTGCGAATTTTGTAGCCAATTCATAGATATCACTATGATCACTGGAATCATTAAACGAATAACTGATGAATTGAAGCAATTGCTCAATTTTTTTGAAATCACTAAAGCGAATTTTTTGCCTTGGCACGATCGACTGGACTAATGGTCGCGATCGACCGGTTGGCCACCCCTGGTGTATACTAATTGATCATAATAAAACATTAATAAATTAAAAACAAAATTCACTCACACTAGGATTCTCTGTGTCATGGGTGCCATGGACACACACAAAGCCAATTACACAAACACTCAGGCCGAGAACAGAAATTTAAATTTTATCATGTAAATGTTTTGCCCCGCCGGGGACTGACCCCGGGACCTTCGAATGGTGGACTGGCGTGGTAACCACTACACCACGCGGGTCGTCGTATACTTCCACTTAAGCAAAGGTAACGACAGAAAGCAACCAATCAAATATATATTTTATATTATAAAAATATTTTTTTATTTTTAGAAAAGATACAAGATTTAAAATAGTAGCAATTTTTAAATTTAGCTAAATTTTATGCTCTTTACCTTTACCAAGAAAAATACCATAATTTTTTTTTAATAGCAACATTTATTGTTAGCCAAATAAAATTTGTTCTTTCAAAAAAGCGTCCGGCAAGTTTACCATGCAAAACAAAACCTACCTTACCCCGTTCACCACCAACTGGAACCACAGGGCTGGCACGAGTCCCTTCTGAAGGGATGCCAAGCCGTCATGCTTCACCATCGTGTACATCGCGTGTGGGATGTTCTTGTAGTGCACTACATGTTGGCCCTTCGCTCTGAGCTCCCCTTGCAACTGCATCCGAGTCTTAACTACATCGAAAGGGTTGCTGAAGAAACCCGCGCCCACACCAGCTAAGCCACCCACAACAAAATCCATTGTGCTATGAAGTGGGTGAATGGTTTAGTTTGAATTTGTTCACTTTATTTAATGTTCAGTTCGTTTCAAAAATAATTTTAGATACAGACTTTAGGTTTGTCACTGCATGAGAAGCAATAATAATGGTAGCATATTTTAATGATGTAGGAAAGGTAAAATCACACCATAGAGCTATTGGTGCGGTCCTGCCAAGTTCTGAAGCTTGGATAGGACGCATAGAGTGCAACGACACCTGCAGATTCACACACAGATTATCGCAGCACAGGGTGCTTCAGTTAATATCTGTGTCAATTTGGATGCGAGTCAACAGTGTGAAGCTGACATTACAGAGGGACACTCTCAAAGAGTGCCCTGCATAGGAATCTGAGCAACTAGTCATCAGTACATTTCTTTCTGTGAAACCGTATTGGTTAAAAGCATTAATTGTTAAGTTTTTAACAGTTGTAACTTAGATTGGTAAATTTAATTACAAAATTGTATTTAAATAGTCTACAAATATCAAATAATATGATACCGAAGGCTTTCTTCAACCATATTTATTTAAACATAAATCTATGTCAATGCAAATAAATACTTTAAGTGTAAGAAAATTTAGTAGCAGACAATATACCATTTTTTAATAACACAAGTCCTATATTCATATTTGTTAGTGTGAAAATCTTGTGACTTGTTATTATTATCAGTATTAAGTAGTTCAAGGAGAAAGTGAGAAACTGGCACACAAAAGTGGAAAGTTAGTCAGCATTAATTCTTATTTACAGGAATGATTATGACATAAAATGTATTTTAAACAATACAAAAATAAGTGTCTGTGGTTTAGTAAAATACTGTTGGGTGTTATAATTTTTTTTGTATTTAAAAATTCACGTTAGGTTTTGTATGAAAAGTCTGGACATTTTTAGCTTTGAAAAGTAATAAAAACAATGTAATAGTCCCATTATTAATTTGACTTCAAATAAAAGGATAATATCTTGGGAAAAAAGTTTTGCAACAATTAAACTAAACAAGCTAGCAAAAGTTAGGTTCAAATTGTCACATTATATTGTAAATAAATATTATACACCAAATGTAAGGAACATTTGTGACATCATTCCTCTTGAAATTGGCATACCTAGGAAAATTTTCCAAAGGCAGCTTGGGGGAGCCTAGCTTGCGATATGCAATGAATCTTTTGAATCAAACCGAAAATCTTGGGGTTGACTAGACCATTTTGGAGTGGGGTTCAGCTCACTCGTCTCTTTCCTATGCAAACCCGTCTCTTTTCTAAACAAACAAGGCTTTTCTTGACCATAAAAATTATGGCGGAAGACTCTACACCTCACATTCCCCTACTCTCCTCTCACCCCCTAAGTCCCTCACACGAGTATGGTAGATCTATAGTTTCACCAAGGCCTTACTAACTTTAAGTAATAAAACATATAATTGCATAAATTAAATCTATTTTACAGTTAATTTAAATTCTTCTTACATTCATGCAAATTAATATTTAAATAAAATTACACTTACTTTTGATAGTTTCGGTATGTACACTCATATAATTAATTTTAAATTTTATTCTAACTCGTTTTGCGATGTATAGGAATGTGGACGTAATTTTATATCAACAGATCGCGTAGATTTAATGCTGCGATATCACTCTACAAACGTGTGCTCTTATTATCGACTCTATTTCGGCAATGTCGTAATATATCTATATTTTATATCATTCGCATCAGAATAGCGTATTATTTAATACACGGAATTGTGACGTTAATACACTGAGCTCGTCTCAAAGCGACAAGTTTATATAAACAACTCCTTATCATATAGTAATACAAACAAGAAGTTCTTACCTGCAGCATATAAGACTTTAGGCCTCGAACCTCAGTTTGTTCCTCCAGATTTCAACATATAGTTCACATAGTGTGCCGCGTGCAAATCCAAATTCCTGTATTGTGTAATTGTGGAAATTTGAAGAATTTCCCATGGAAAATGTTTTAATAGTGATGTAATCTGACATCTGATCTGACGTTAGCAGTTATATTGTAGAGTAGCTGTTGTTGTAAGAATCGATTCTTAAATCGATTTAGCAATAATATTTTCTGTAACATTTAAGTTATTGAAGGAGTAATGGAGAGATATTATACTTTATTTACCTTAATTTTGATTAAATTTTTGGAAGCAGCTATTAAACATTTTGTTGTGGCGGTAAAAAATTCAACAGTATCGATCACAGACGTATCGATTTAAAAATGTATACATTCATTTTCATTCGTATCATAATAAATGTCTGTCATGTTTATGTCAACCACAGCTGATTATCAAAATTGATTGATTAGTTCGGATACTTTAAACTTAAATTATAGTATGTAGCATTGTTTATCATTTATCAACATTTAAAAATTTACCTATTATCATGAATGATTATTTGAACTCTCATAAAAGTATTAAGTAGTTACCTACATAATAAATACATAGGTATATTTTATTTTACGAGCGTAGGTAATACCTATTTACTTGGTATATACCTACTTTAGTCTTTTTAAATTGTCTAATAATTATTATGACGATCGGACGATGAAAAGATTTGTCAATTTTTGACGCACATTAAATTGTAAACTTTCTAGCCGAAAAAATAACGTAATATCGTTATACAAAATTATGAGAAGTATTCTTTTACTCAAAAAATAATTTGCATAAATCTGTAAAAAAAATTGAAAAATGGCCGTCTCTAATGCTATGTTTCTGTTTGAAGTAGTCGTTGAAAGTGTGAAAAGTATGGTAGAAAGCCGCCAACTAATCATAAGGAGTGATTTTGCAGACATCTTTTCGCTTGAATTGAAAGATCCTAAGCAAATGCATATTGTGATGCCCGAACCTCCACCATTACCGCCGGAACCACCTGGAAAAAAAGGGAAGAAGAAACCACCTAAGCCTAAGAAAGGCAAAAAAGGGAAAGTTGAGGAGCCTCCCCCGGAGCCTGTGATACAATCAGGACAATCAGTTCTATTCACGAGCAGCGCAGAATTTCTTATTCAAAGTATGAAGAAATTTCCAATGGAATTATCACTATGGAGCAAGGAAGATAATCTTACTTGTATAGGTTCGAATGGTATTCCCTGGGACCCAATATTTTTGCAATATTTAGAAAAGATTTGTAATTGCCAAGAGCCTCCACCTGTTACATTAAAAGAAGAATATAATATATTTGAAGAAGGTAAAGCTAAAATTATGGCGCAGATTGGTATTCAAGTTAAATTGACTTATTTAACAGATAAAGTTACGACAGCCTTTCGTACTCTCTCCGAGGACCCAACGGTAAAAAAGGTTTTATATACTGGAATCAATTCTAAAACGACTTCTTATATTTGTACTTTAAAAACTACCGACGAAGATTTTGAAGAAAATTGTAATAAAATAGAAAACAACTTTGTCAAAGACAAGCCTAAAGCAAATAAAATTGCTTACGCTGATTATAAGAACGCTCCGGGAGCAAATCTCACCTTCTTCAATGAGGGAGACTATTGTTGTATGAGCCATGCTGATAAACCGCCTGAGTCAATATATAAGGCTCCTGAAACTTGTCCTGATGTAGACTTTATCGTTGACTATGTCAGAAAAATTATAGTTTCATGTAACGATAATATGAGGATGTTAACACCACAACCAACAATTAGGCCAAGAGTTAAAGCTACAGACATTGATAAGTTATGTTATTGTAAAGAAACGAGTTGGCCTAAAGGCAAATTTGCGGAAAGGTTCAAAAAGGAGGCTCAATCGGAACCGTGTCCAATATGCATAAATGCTGGTAAAAAACCTGAAGGTTCTCGGGCAGCTACGTTTGATGTAGCTAATATAAGAGGACCTTGTGGCCGACCTGACTGTAGAATTGCAAGAGATTTAAGAGCGTACATAGAAAAACTTGTTGAGGAAGATAATAAAGAGATAGATATTAATGAAATTATTGGACCATGTGGAAGTAAGGAATGTACCCTTGCAGAAAAAATTCAAGAGTTCCTTCGCCATGAAGGAATATTTAGTCAAGGAAGTAATTTGGAAGGTTTATCAACACAGTGTGCTTGCGTAAAACAAATGCAAGACGCTTTTACAAAAAAAGAATCTTGCGATTCTTCTTGCCCGCAGGAATGTAATGACAGTGATAGCGAGGCAAGTAAATGTGATGGAACAGGCTGCCCATTCAGCAAAAAGGAACAAAAACAAGTTTACAACGTGTATTATTTTACTGTAGCGTACGATATAGATAAAGATAAATCTGGATCAAGTTCGCCAACTGATGATACGGATAAATCTTCGAAATTCAAATATTGCTCCACAGAATGCCCTACCACAAAAAGTTCCGTAAAAACTTCTTGTTCTAAAAGTGTGTGCTCTTCAGTAACTGCAAAAAAAGAAGTTGGAGAGGATTCTGATATTTCTACTTGCCAAGATCCAGTTTGTCCAAGTAAAACCGAAGTCCCTCCTAGTCCAGCAGATAGTGATATACTGATAAATTTCGACGAAATTCATAATCAATGCTGTGTTAGATCCTGTGACGTCGCAGGCAAAGTAAAGGACTTTATTGTGGATGGAGTAATGAGTAAGAAAAAAAAGACAGTCGAGCAGGATGATCCATGTTATTGCGATTGTGTTTGTACATTTAAATTTACGAAACAAACAACGTATTGCGCAGTATGTGGTGGATACGAGTGTTTAGGAGATGATGTGAAGGAAATGCCAGAATACGCTAAACCACATCCCTGTCCTGTTTATCATAAATTATATGATAAAAAATATATAAAAGTTCAAAGCCCGTGGCCCGAAGAGACCGATTCAAAGAAGCAACCTGACACAATCAGTATGAAAAGTTCAAGAACCGCCGGATCAAAACTAGGCCATGTTGACAAAAGATTAACCAGTAATAGATCTACTAAAAGCTTTACCGAGAGAAAGGATAAGAGTGCAGAGAAAGTAAAAAAGCCAAAACAGGAAAAGAAAAAGGTTGGGAAATTTACCGCTAACGTCGAAGAGCAACGTGTGTATTTTTATTTCTTTTTACGACCTTTTAAAAAGTTTTTAGTTAATAATATTGTAGTGAATTTCGATAAATTTTGATAATTGTTTGGATTACACAATTTTCTTTTTTAAAATTATAAATCAAAAAAAAGTTTAGTAGCCAGTTTCCTGCCCGTAACTTAATGATGTATTAATTATTTTAGCTCCACCAGTAGTAGAAAAGCGCATCGAAACTAAATATCCATATCCGCCCGTACCAAAGCACATGGGATGGAATTGGACTGCTGAAGATATACCCGGCATGAAGGTATTGCAATTTTGATTACATTTATAATCTACTTTAAAGATTTATTTCTTATAATGAGTTAATAGTAAATTGTTTTTAGCCTCGACCCAAATGGAAACCAGGTGCAGCCAATAAAATTTTAGTGAGAAGATACAGAGCTGTGAGAGAAGGCGTGGATATAATAGCAAAGAAAAAACGGGCAATGATGCAGCGCAAGAAAAAGATAGAAATGAAACCTACTTTAGTTGTAAAAAAAGAAGACGGTGAATATACTGTACAGATGGAAGTCTTTAAGAAATATTCAAAAGAAAGACTTATTTTCCAATATCCTTACGATGAGAAGCCACCGTTAGTTTATACTATTGGAAAAACAGAAGAAGAAAAAACGAAGATAAGAAAACAACGTGAAAGACGAGAGAGGAGAGAAACAAGAAGAAAAAGTCGATTATTACAATCGACGTTTAAGGACAGATGCCAGGAGATCTGTTTAAAAGCATATAATCAGGCCATCGGTTTGCTACCGTTGCCAAATGCAAACAATCCAGATTGTCCATGCCACACTGAAGCTGCTAACAATATAAGCCCACCAATAGATTCTTGCTCTTGTTCCGATGAGGGAAGCATTTCAAGTAGTGACACGGACGGAGATGAATGGACTATTGAGTTTAGCCCACCTGCTGCTCGATGGGACGTAAAGGCAAAACATCCGCCTGTTTTCGTAGAAAATGAAAGTCAATATAGTTATCTAGATTATAAAGTGAAGCTATTTGATAAACACGGTGTCCCTGTGGCTAGGTACTTTAAAGGGCCTGATGGTAAAATGGAGTGTAGTGATTTAGGTGGCTTTTGGGGCCCCGGTCACATATGGATGGAAATTAATAAAGACGGCTATATCGGACCTGATAATCGTTGGGTTCCAATGAATTTCATTGGTCCAGATGGAATGTTCTATTCTGCTGAAGAAGGTTTCTTTACCGATAATACTGGTGAAAATTTGAAGATTGGTATCGATGGTTATATTGATAAAGATGGAAAGTGGGCATGGTATTCAAAGAGAAGGGCAAGAAGCCCTAAAACAAAATCTACAGCTACCGGGACTACTTTTAATTCTAAAAGGAGTACAAGACCTGATACACAAGGAAAAGACAAAGTACAAACTCAGAAAGGAGGTCTGGCTGCATCGCAAAAAGGGGATAAAAAAGGAAATCTTGCTTCACCCAAAGGTGGAACTGACAAAAATCCAAAAGTAAACAAGACAGTTTCTTACTCAGCTAAGAAGGTTAAAACTGCAACAGTTATGAATGTATCTCCAAACTACGACAGAAGTTATTCACCTGTCAGTTATAAAGATCGTATGATGAAGTGCAATATCGACTTTAAGAAAATTGCAAAGTATAAGGAAATAATGCAGGGCTTACAAATGTATGACGACATATGCGAAATTAAACCTGCTCCCGTGACAAATAGGGCATCAAATACTCCTAATAAGAAAATATCACCGTATACAATACGTGACAGTGTCTATAAAAATATGCAAATTAATTCCAATACTTACGCACGATCTGTTTCCCCTCTTTAAACTTAATAAAATAACCAATTTAATTGCGTGCATACTATGGTGCCGACCTATTTTATTTTTTATTCTATACATAAATTGAAACTAATATTAAATATTTAAAGTAACCTTATGCTTGTTTTAATTTGAAAGTGTTCATTTACACATATCATGTATTGGGTTGGATCTCTTCAGAGTATAGAGTACCTAACTGAGTCACTGGTTGACTGGCTTTTAACTTAACCTAGATGTTAAAGATTATAAACAATATTTCGATTACCTAGGACGTAAAATGAATGGGAAAGATTTTCCTTAAGTACATAATATGTCTACCTCACAGAGTACATTGTATATATAGTAAATATTACCTTACTACCTACTCATATATTAATAAACATCCTCTTATGTGTATAAACTGAAATAAAAATAAATCTGACATATTTCAGTTTGACTTAAGCAAAATTAAATTTCCGCCATAGATTTCGGCAATTTAAAAAATTTTAAGTTTATTTTTTCATTTTCCATCAATAAATAAAGCCATAAATGTAGTTTTTATTTTACTAATCGTGTGATTAAGTTAAGAACAAAGATGCCTCTTTCGGATTCAATGTTTTTGTTTGAGATTGTTGTAGAAAAATTGGAAAGTTTCATGCGTTGTAAGGAATTCAGCATAAAAAGTGAGTTCTCAGATGTATTTACAGTATATTTAAAAGAACCCAACGATTGTAATAATATGCGAGAGATGAAATTAAAGGGCACAAAAGAAATATCGAAGATAAAATATTCAAAGGTTAATCAAAACAGTTCTTCAAAGATAAAACTTCAAACAGGTCAATCTGTACTACTAGCGAATGACACTGAATGGCTTATCGCACATATGAACGCACATCCTTTAGAATTATCTTTGTGGAGTAAAAAATATCCAAAAAAGAAATTGGGTGCTGTATGCGTACCTTGGAAAAAGTCATACTATTCTTATTTAAATAAAATAGCGATAAAGCAGCATTTAAAACCGCTCAAAGTAAAAGGCACGTATTATATTGATAATCATTCTAAATCAAAATGTATGGCTATAATTACACTAAGCATTAAATTGACTTATTTAAGAGAAAATAATACAAAAGACTTATATTTAAGCCAATTTAATAAGACTTATAAATTAGACCCTGCAACGTCACACACAAATACACAATCTGACTTAAAGGATTCCGTATGTGTTTTCCATAATAAAGAAGCTTCCAAGATGTTGTCTGCTAAAATTGAAACTGATATTTTGAATAACTCTACTAAAACAAACTTTAACGAAAAAACAGGATTCAAAAGGCATTATTTACCAAGTATTGTTAAAAGCGATACTCAAATCGATAAACATAATTCAGAAGATATATTTAGAGCCAAATCATTATCATCAATTGATTACGACAAGAAATTAAATCCCTTGACTTATATATTTGGATATCCTGGAGGCATATTTAGAAACCGCGTTTATTGTGTAAATTATTTTACTGTTGAAAACGATGTTTCGGGAAAACCAGATTCATTAGAAACCACTGCTAGTGCTAGCCCAACTGATTCTCATAAGGGAAGATATCATTTAAAACTATGCGATAGTAATTGCCCAAAGAAACATGAAGACGCAGGATCCTGTTCTCAAAGTGTTTGTTCACTAGATTTGCCCGATGAAGCTAGTCATCTGGTAAATATTACGAAATGTAAGCAAATTGAATGCGACAATAAGAAACATAGAGAACCATCTACTCCACCAGATGACCGTATTCTTTTAGATTTATCAAATCTTAAGGCAGAATGCTGTCAGTTCACAGAAAAGATAGAAGAGGTAGTAGGTGGAGTTTCAGGTAAAATAAAGATTGGAGAAGATCCTTGTTACTGTACGTGCGAGTGTAGATTTGGTTTTACAAAAAAGACAACTTATTGCACTGTTTGTGGTGGCTACGAAATTGTTGGAGAAGAGTTAGTCCCAACATCAGGTAACCAAATGCCATTTCCATGTCCTATATTTCACAAGCTTATCGACAAAAATAAATTGAAGAACTGGAGTACATCAGGTAGTGAAAGTAAAAAGAAAGGCGATGATCAAAGCGTTAAAAATATGAAAGTGAGCTCGGGACAGAAAGCTGCAGCAACCACAAAGCGTCAAGGAACGCCTAAAAGCGTTGAATCCGAAAAAGAATCTAAAAAGGGTATAAAGAATAAGAAAGATGATAGATTCAAATTTAATTATGGCTACAAAGGTATACGTATGTATTTATTGCCTATTTTTTTAGTTGTTGCATAATTCTTTCTCTTTCTATAGTAATAAATAGTGCCATTTTTTTATATTGAAATTATCTAAAATATCTACTTGCAGCACCTCAAATTGGACACAGTGAATGTGCTACGCCTTGCACTGGCACTCTTAGTGCTGTCCCTAAAAAGATGGGATGGTTATGGACTGCCGAAAATGTTCCGGGAATTAAGGTAAACTAAAAAAAATATTCATACAGTATTGTGAGCCATTTTTTTTTAATTTTTGTATTTTTTTTTTAGTTTCGTCCGATGTGGAAACCTGGTGCTGTAAATAAACATGTTCTTAGACTTCTTAGAATGGCAAAGAATCCTGGCGAAGTTATTGCTAAAAAGAGGAGAAAAGATGCCGGCAAAAAGAAACGTCCACTTAAGAGGCCATTGTTAATTGTTCACAAGAAAGATGGAGAGTATACGGTTACTATGGAAACTATGAAAACTTATTCTAAACCCAGAGCTCCTAATCAACATCCCTATGAAGATAAACCGGTGCTGACATACACGATAGGCAGAACAGATGAAGAAAACCGTGATAGGCGGAAAAAGAAGGAACGCGAACAACGACGGCTTGAAAGAGCACAACGGCAATTCATACAAAGTGCTTTTAAAGATATGTGTCAAGATATTTGTCTTAAAACATACCAACAGGCCTTGGGTATACTCCCGGGAGCTGAAGATCCTGAATGTCCTTGCTTTACGGCGGAATCTGATAAAGTTACCCATGACGTTTCTTGCTCATGTTCCGAAGAAAAATCATCTATTGGTTCAGACACAGATTTAGACGAATGGGTTGTAGAGTTTACTCCACCGAATGCAACTTTTGATCCTACTTATAAATGTAAAAAAGTTTTGAAAGCCGATTTTGGAACTCAATATACGTATTTAGATTATAGAGTCAAACTCTTAGATCGATTTGGGAATCCCGTGCCTAGATTCTTTAAGGGTCCAGATGGAAAGCAGCAGTGTAGTGACCTTGGTGGGTTTTGGAGTCCCGACCATAAATGGTTAGAGATTAACGTAGATGGCTACGTAGCTCCGGACGGAAGATGGGCTCCTAATACCTTTATAGGACCTAGTGGTGAGCAAGTAGAAGCTGAAGCAGGGAAATTCCAAGCTACGAATGGTAAGTGGTTAGTAGTTGGGGTCGACGGGTATGTCGACTGCGTGGGTAAATGGCGTTTTTATCCAAGGCCAAGAGGTATCACGCAACAAAAGCGACGTGCAGTTGATGGGAAAAAGAAGG
>DWQK01002618.1:0-12797 GCA_018231225.1 Noctuana stator | reverse complement strand
AATTATTTTCATACTCCTGAGCTGGTTGTTATAGTATACTTTTCATCACACTACAATCAATAGGAGCAAAGCAGTGAAGGGAAATTATGGGAAAAAATTTTAACGCGGGTGAAACCGCGGGCCACGCTAGTATCTAATATTCATTCCAATCCGCAACCTGTGTATAACAAAACATTTATTTTAAACTCCATCAATTAATGTTCAGGCACGGATTAGATAATTTTTACTGTTCAGGGCTTGCGGTTAGTATTCCCAATGACGTTGAATAAATGATAAACAACATTGTGACGTATGTAACAAGTACAAATATTAACTAATTACCAAGTAAGGACGTTTAAATTATAGATTTAATAATGATTTTAATTAGAGAGGTATTTAATGCGACGTGCGTCATTGGTAGTTTACGGCAGTACATTTTTAATGAGATCACAAAAAAGGACTGTATTAAGGTATATTAATGAGAGCATAGCGCACTCAAGAGATAAGTCATTCAAGTTTATTGCGGGATGTACAATTTTTACCAATTCTTGCATTCTGATCATGATTCTTGCATTCTGATCCTGATGCTTGCATATATTTGCAATACTCATATATACTTTGCATATACTTATCTTCGGGAACAATGCAATGTGCATTTGTTCTAATAGTGTCCTTCTAATAAGCGTATAAAACAATGGAAATATAGATTATATTATTCATGTATTAAGTATTAATAAATCTGTATGTGGAACAAATAACATAGGTAAATAAGGAAACCTCATAGGTATTTAATTAAAGGAGTATTTATGCAATCGTGAAACATGCATTGGATACAAACAAAGTTAATCGTACTAACATTCAGTAAACATGGTGAATATCAAAACTTGACCTACATGCGTTATCAGCGGTTTATCAGCGATCCCATAGGACGAGTAATGACCAGGCGATAACTAGCGAAAACAAGTATTGATCGTTGTTCATCATGTTCACGATATTTCTGTGTTATCTCTGCGTCTGCGATAGTCCCTTTCGGAGGATTTATTTAATATTTTTATGCTTTTGAATCGAGTACAGAGCATCGGGATAAAGGCGGACTTGATTGATAGGATTGTGGGAACAATTTTGCTAAATCTTAGTAATATTATAAACACGAAAGTTTATAAGTATGGATGGATGGATGGATGTTTCTTACTCCTTCACGTAAAAACTACTGAATGGATTTTAATGAAACTTTACAATAATATACTCGTAGCTTATATATCAGAATAAGACATAGGCTATAATTTATAAAGATATTCCGTGAATTGCTTGAAATACTAATCCTGTGCAGACGAAGTCGCGCGTACCAGCTAGTTAAAACATAAATAACTGTACACATCATCCATCAATCCATCATTGTCCCACTGATGGGCATGGAACTCATCTCAAATATGATAATGAGAGGGATTTAAGCCAGAGTCTACCACGCTGACTAAGTGCAGGTTGGTTTCACATGCCCTCTAAGAAACTTATGGAAAAAACTCAGGCCTGCAGGTTTTGTCATGATGTTTTCCTTTGCCGAACAGCAAGTGATAAATTAACTTACGCACATAAATACGCACATAATTTGAAAATGTGGAACAGGGATAGAACCCGGAACCATCGTAGCGGTAGGCGAAATTCCACCACTGAACTAAGAAAACACAACTAAAAAGAAAATAATTATACTATTAATACGAGTACATGTGATCTAATATTCTATTTAACATTACTTTCAGAGTGCTAATCGAGCAGTGGATTCGAGCTAAGTATGAACGCGAAGAGTTTTGCCACCCAGAGCGACAGAGCTACCTCTCAGGTTCCATGGAGGGTTTCCTCATGAAGAGAGGCAAGGAAGACAGCCGCTATCAGCTCAGGAAGTTTGTTCTCAATGAAAACGAGGACACGTTGAAGTTAGTCCATTCAAACTTTTTATTTTCTTAAGAGGACGTCGGAATCGTATTCTTAAAAAGCTTTTAAACGAACCATGTTTTAAACAAGATTGATAAAGAGATTTCGAATATTGAAGAAACTTTTTCACTATTTAAGATGCAACTTTGTTTTTCACTCGCAAGTTGAACTTGATTAATTATTTGTAAGTATAGGACAAAATAATTTGATAAAATATTTAACTATTTATTATTTCATGGCTAAAGATACTAAAAGACAGTGTTCAATCAAAATTGAAATTAAACGTAACGTTGCTGTCAAAACATAGCTCGTTTAAAAGTATACAGACACTGAGGGTCTAGTACGAGTTTTTGTAGTTTACGATAAACGAAATTCGGTTTTTAGTTTCTCCATATATCGACCCGAACGAACTAGAAGTGGACCGTGTTTATGGCTCGTTTTGTTATTGAAATACAACGTTGTAGTATACGAAGTTGGCAATGTATGACCTGATAGCTCGATCATGTTTTTCTAAACTATTAAAACTCGTACTAAGTCCCCTGTTGGATTCTTGTTGTTATTTAAAACTTAAAAGAGAAATGAATGCGTCCCATATCCAGACTTTGACATCCTCTCGAAGTTTCTATCACGCAGCCGCCATAATGTTTCTTAATTGTTTTTATTGGCATTCGTGTTCGAGTAACTCGCATGTTTGATGTCATCATTACCCATTTCATTTTGTTTGTTGGTGTCGACCAAAATGTGCAAGTAATGCTTCTTTATACAATTTTTCGGAATTACTTTACACAACATTAATTTTTGTTACGAAATAGGTACCTACGTAGATAGATAGGGCGTAAAGTTATTTGTTGACTTGCTGTTTTGAAGTCTAATGTTCAATGGATGATGAAATACTTGATGAGAGAACTGAAATCAATTTTGTGTTTAATCTGTCGCTAACCGTAACGCAAATAAAGGTAAATTCACCGAGTTTTAAGATACGGAGATCAAATAAATGATGAAGTTAATTTCGTACGTGTTTCGCGTGACGTACCTGTAGATATAACACACGAAAAGTTCCACACCTCTTTGGGCTTAAACGTCAAGAACCATAAGCAAATATTGACCGCTTACGTAGTTTTGAGTCGATTTGTTTGCGAACTACGCTGTGTTTTCGCACGCTTATCGTGATTTCGCAAGCAAACATAACCTAGTACGAACTAGTCGTAGTTAACAAATTGTTGCGAAATTGTATCGTCTTCGTAGAGTCGGTCGTTCGTATTAGTGACGTACCACATACCTATATAGAAAGTTCATTGTGGAACTGTTACTTAGTCATGATACAGTAGGCAACTGGGTACGTCATAGGAAGGGTTATAAAAATTCTGTTACGTCACAATATGCGTAGTTATGTAGTTTATGATCGGAGAAATGACTGGCGAGCTGTTTGGGGCCATTCTCCAGTTTGACAAACGATCATTCCGCGAAAGTACAGACAATTGACGTCATTTAGCCTACGCACGCTTATGCTTACTGCATACCTACTGTAATAATGACACACAAAATTTTTCTGGTAATCACGTCATAAATTTGTAACGATCAACAGATACGTAAAACTGTGTCGGTTAAAAGAATGCGTTAGTTGTTTAAAATACACTAACTAGGTATAAAATTACGTTGCTTGTCCACGAATAGGGTATTTACTCGTAAATTAACAAAATTATAAACGCAACTAGCTCCTACTAGAACTCTAGCTCCTCTTGGAGCGACGCAACAAAATAGCCAAAGCTATTGCATTATATTTACGAGGCTCTTTGCTACATTTCTATTATATCTAAAACCATAGCGGGAAAGTCATTAAAGAGCCTTTTTATTATTTTTGCAATCACTTCCTTACTTCAACCGAAATCGTAACAAAACATTACAAGCAGATGAGAACTAATGAATTAAAACTATGACAGTTATCTCAAAAGTAACTTCAAAAAACCGGTATCAAGCTGTCACGTAGCTAAGTAAGTTATTACCTCTAGACTACCTGTATTCGTAGGGATCCTTTAAGCTAAGAAAGCTGGTTCTCTTAAGTATATACGGACTGGTCCTTAGGTATCAGCACCCGTCTGACGGCTGCGGCCGGACCTCCGGTTGTCTTGGTCGCTTTTTCGATCGACTCCGACTCAAAAACTTTGGTCGTTTGAGGTAAGAGCGAGAGTGTATATTGACGATTTACGGGTTAAAATTAAAGGATAAATATATTTAAAACGTTTTTCTTTTTAAATTATAAGGTGTAGGAAGGCACTGAAAGAATATTGCTTAAAGGTTTTTGTTGCTGCGCTGTCATGTGTTCGTTGTGGTAAAACAAAAATAGTTGTATTTGAAGCATAATCGTGGTAGTTTTTGGGAAGCTCGTTCGTGCTTATTATTCTTCTATATATTTCAGAGTTTATCATTTTACAACGAAAACAAGATGGCGTATTTTATGCAAATTCCTCTTCACACTGCCTTGTGTCTCATTTCATTTGACTACCATTCAAACCATTGCCCTCCTGTGTCGTGAGAAATAACACTTCTGCAAAATATTCACCATTTTATTAACAAATTAAGAGCGATTCTGTACGACTAGACTAGTTTCATTTTATTGCTGCTTTATTATTACTTGTAACTTTTTTTAAAATAAATAAAAACGATATTAACATTTATTATATGATAAATACCTAATTTATTTACCATAAATAAGATACCTTTATCGTGGTCAGTCATTTTGCACCATTATGGTACTGTGCGAACATTAAAATGTTAAAATGCATAAATTATCTGTGAATAAATGATTTAAAAATAGAACCTCTGAATTAGAATTTATTATACCTATACTTATTATCAAATCTCACACAAATACCTATCTCTGTTGAATTACTTAATCACACATAGGTATCTTTTTATGAACATGTTTATTTCTGTAACAAATTCTGCCAAAACACTCATTTTATATGTTTATTATATATCTGTTATCTTACAGTTTCGCTCTATCATTGCTTTTGGTTGACTAATTTGCTATAAATTATTCATGTCATAAATTATCAAATTGTTCTTTTTAAATTATTTAAAAATATTGGCAATCGCACTCAGGTTTGAATAAGGCAAACGTATGGTGACCTGTAAATCTAAATTTAGAACTATGGTTTGCATATTTTTATTGTGTTTGAATAAAATAATTTTGACCTCAGAATACAATTATATTGGCTATTTTTGGTATAAAATGTTATTTTAATTAACAAACAAGGCACCTGATGTTAAGCGGACATAGCTTAATAGATGACAAGAATCGATCTCATTAAGTAACAAAGTCCCTTTTTGAAATCACTGTGGCACAATTATACCTAATCAATGGTTTCGAAATTGCGATCGCTTCGATACGATTAAAAATATTTTATACGTACAAACATGTGTTTCGGCTCCCGAGGACTAAAATGGCCACCATATGCTGTTTGCGCCTCAAGCAAAACCTAAATTGGTGTGAGGTAGAAATCCGTATGACAGTGAAGCTACCCGAATCGCACTAAGTCTATTTACCTCCCGAATACGCTATAATAAATCACGACTTCTAGAAGTTCAACAAGCTTGTTTAAATCACAATTAAAAACATTAATTTATTATAGATACTATATAATATATTACGCAATAGAGGGGATAACATTTTGAAGGTTTAATTGTTAATACGTTTATATTAGCTTCATCTGTATGTAACGGAATTTTTCAACATGATTTACACCTACATTGAGACGTTTGTTTGAATAAAAACTTTTCAAATCTATCAAGGACCGAAGAATTTCAATTATATCGAAAGTGATGTGATGGAGAAACGTGGAGGTGACTGAAGGAACTCCTCAGTGGCTATTAAAGTCCTCAATTGTTCATATGATTTGTCTCAACGTTAAAATAATAAGAAAATTTGAATTTTTAATGCAAAGAGCAAATTTTGAGGCTTAAAAGTAAAAAAAACATAAGAAAACACAAGTTTATAGTACAATTATTATAAAACCATAATTCAAAGCATCCCATGCTTTCATACAATACAATTAATATCTATTTAAAAATATTCAAATTATTCTTCGCACGCATCAAGTGCCCAACAAAGATTAAGACGGACATGAGCATTTACTCAAACTTACGTTAAAATATGTTGTTCGCGTTGTCCTATCTAGTACGTAGTAGATACCATTGTATTGATCGATTATGTATTCATAATGACTCAATGATTTTAATTGTGTTACAGGATATTTAATTTCTTGCACCTTCCTTCTATTTAAGTTGTACGATGCATCGTCCTTTCAAACGGACCACTTATGGATCTAAACTGTCTATAGTTTTTTCTATTTCAGATGCATTTTTTCTAATTAGTTTTTTCTACCACGTTGAATAATAAACTGGTATGTCTAGGACATAAATGCATTGCAAAACCGTCCTTTCCAGGTACCACGTAAAAGAGCATAAGGAGCCGAAGGGAGTTTTGCGGTTGTCGGAACTAAATGTAGCGTTTGCAGCTGGTAAGACAGGACACGAGAACTCTATGCAGTTGACTTTTATGAAGGACGGCTCCACGAGACACATTTACGTGTACCACGAGGACCCCGAAGTTATTAACTGCTGGTAATTGACTTTACATTGAAATAGAATTTAAGCACTGATATAACCATGATATGACCACTAACATGACCTATGTTATGTATCATTTGGCGAATCAAAAAATTTTAAGGTTATAAAGTTCATTCATAATACGCGTGCAGAAGGGCTTTGGAATATTTTGTCTGTATGAAGGTAACAATCTGCCTTATAAATGATATAAGGTTTATTACTTACCTGTGACGTTTCATTATTAGTTAAATTTTGTTATATGACTTAATAACATCGGTTTTTACTATAAAAATAATTCCCTACATAAATCTAACAATAGTTAATTATACACCGTATAACGTTTTTTGGTCATTCTCTTTTATGCTATTTCTTTAAAACCTTTCAGGTATATGGCAATACGCTGCGCCAAGCTGCATTTGCTCCAAGTGGCGTTCCCATCGACCCCACAATCGGACCTCATCCTCCGTTTGCCAAAAGACTTCGCGAAGGAAGGATGGCTCTGGAAGACCGGTCCTCGACCTTCCGACGCTCACAGACGTCGTTGGTTTACTTTGGACAACAGGAAGCTTATGTACCACGATGAACCCCTGGACGCATATCCGAAAGGCGAGATATTCATTGGTGAGTTTCATAAAAAAATTAATAATTGTAACTCGCGTTACGGAAAAAACTGACTTTAAAGTTGTCGCGCCATTCTTACCTAGTGCATTTAAAGAATTGTAATAGTTTTCTCATGTCGTTGTTAGAACTGGACTAAATTGAAATAGGACCACACAGGCAGCATCAGCTTTCAAACACAAAAAGAATCATCCAATTTAGTTTACCCAGTCAATAGTTATAAGGTAACAAATATAAAAGAAAAAAAAAATACAGTCGACATGAGAATTTCGTCCTTTTTTTCAAGTCCATTGAAAAAAACAATATGTTTTACAAGTATATATCTGCAGAGGCATTTTCAGTATGACATGGAGTTCTTCAAAAAAGGCGCCAAAACAGCTCTCCTTTAAAGCCGGCAATGCATTGGTGACTCCCCTGATGTTACCTATTGTTACACGACCCTGTCTAGTGTCCGCTAATTAATATTATTAAGTCATAATTATATTGATGCTATTCTCTTTTTAAATATTGCCAAAATACTACGGGCAACACTCGTGTAATATTATTAATAATACTACTGGCAACATAAATATAAATTGACAACTGACAGTAAATATAATTTATATATAGGTATATATACTAGGTTCTCAAACGTTTAATAGCTTGAGCTGCGAACAAAAATAATACAACTGACAGTAATATAATACTTATTATAGTTTTATATAAATTGGTAATTTGTGAATTAATTAATACCATGGGCGGCTATATCATACGCGTCGGTGAAGTATTTACCATCCGATGACACGCCTGCTTCTTTCCTAGGCTGTCTATATAAAAAATATATTGGACATAGGTCTTTTCTAGTTGGAGCCACAAATAGAAACGTATATTACGAGTAACTATGGCTTATTTCTTATTCTGCAGGTCACGAATCAAACGGATACAACGTCCGCGTGCCGAGTACAGGGAACGGGTGCAAAGACGCGCGATTTCCCTTCCAATTGGTAACGCCGGAGAGAACGTTCTGCCTGGCGGCTGTATCGCACGACGATCGCGCGGAATGGCTTTCCGTCATTCAGAATACAATCAAACGCCCATTAACACCACAGGATTCAACCAGTTAGTATACAAGTATATTTGATTATAGTGACAATTGTTGTTAAAAACATCGACTTCAATGGTTTTCTCATGGATGCCAGTGTCAGAACTGGGTCAAATTGAAAAGGGGCCACACGGGACGCAACAGCTTTCAAATTAAAAATGGAATCATCATCAAAATCTGTTCCTGATCTGGGGATTTGTGTAGTTGTACACGGGATTTAAAGGAGTGCCGAGAGTTTTTTTCCACCGGCTTTTTTCTCCCGATCTACCTTAACCAAAAGGGCGCCTAAAGCCGATGTACTGTGTTATTTGACGTTCATCCAGTGTATACAAATACATTATGATGAATAAAAATGTTTTTATTTATTTATTTGTCTATATGTGTCCATGGCACCCACGACACAGGTAATCCTATTATGGGGCTGTTACTGTGAAACACACTTAAAATTTCACGAGTTATTGATTGTTTATGAAAAATAATAATATAATTACCTTTGTTGCAGTTGAAGCCACCCTCGTGCGCAAACGTACAACATCGAACTCCATCAGCCTATTTTCAGGAAGGTAGTTCTGTCTCAAGCCACGTCATAAAGTTAATCCTCGTATGTTTCTTGAATCTTACGCTAAAATGTTACTTTATTTTACCGCATGACCGCTTTGAACTCCGTTTTATTATTTTGACAATAAAAATGGTAAATTATTTAAAATCTTGAATGTAACTAAATTTTAGCATACGAGTAGTCATTATTATTCTGTTTGTACATAACTTTATTATAAATTCACTTTCAGATCGTTAAAGTCGTTTTTGTAGGTTATAATTTAATTTTGTTGAGCATATTTTTTATAACACAAACTTTTATACTTAAGTGGAAGCTGCCGTATGGATGTAAATAATTTATGTTACGGACATAATTATATATATTTTTTAATTTATACAATTATATAAATTACACAACAATTATGGGACTGAATCTATAATTCGTATGTTAAATTATTTCGTTTTACGTGTGTGTTTGTTATATTGTATGATTCTCTAATGTGTTTTTACGAATCGCCTTGTTTTGCTGTTCCGTAGTTCAAACGAGCTCTTTAATTTTCTTAGATAAACGCACAATTATCTGTACCTACATTATACATGTACCCAATTATGACGTATTAAAGGCCTTGCAATTAATGCTGGTAACATCTGGTAATGTGTTCTTAATACTATTAAGCTGGTTAGATACAATAGATTAGCGCTGGTCGCAAAGTCTACTAGGTTGTGGGCCCATTCCCATTATCCCAAATTAGCAGGTTATATCTTAGGATAAGCCGTTGAAATAGCAAAGAAAATTATTAAATTGAGCATTCTGCATCACAAATTGTAGCCTGTAAGACACACATATAATTAATTAATCTTATTAATCCTAGGTACGTTTAAACTTATCAAATGCTCTCTCATTCGTGTGAAAAGACATTCTACAGGGATTTGTATGTGTGGTGTATATTCATTAATCGATACATATTAATATAATACTAAAATAACAATATTACGTAGCGCTTTGATATTTAAGCAATATATAGTTATAGGCCTGTTTAGTTAAATAGATTGTAAGACCTTTATCTGAGCTCGTTCAGTTTAAAGGAATAATTTGAAGGTCATTCATTAGTTAATTTAAACCACTTGGTTTATGAAAATCACACATAAAACCCAAAGCTTTATAACATTTTTCGATTTAGGAGTCGATTTCACTTTAATTATGATTAATATTGTGGTAAAACTACGATTATATTTAATGAAAAAACATCCATTTGATTATCGTAAAGGGAAGCACTCACAGTACATCTATTACAATTCTTTGAAACCAAAAGTATATTACACACTAATCTGGAATAATAAAGGCAAAAACATAGGTAGGTACATAAATATATCAATCAAACGATCAATTAGACGACCCGCGTGGTCCACGCCAGTCCACCATTCGAAGGGTCCCGGGTTCGATCCCCGGCGGGGCAGTAATTTAAATGACGAATTTTAGTTTATGTTCTCGGTCTGGGTTGTGGGGGCTGTGAGTGTGAAGCGTTATTATTATTATTAATCAATCAGTGAATCAGTTCAATAAACTTTAAATAAATTCAAATTTAAATATTGTTTTAGAGACAATATGAAAGATTTGGTAATCAAGCAAGACAATGTAAAACATATCGTAATTTATATGATAAATTCGAATATGTACAATGTGCATTCTAATTTATAAAATTAAATAGAATAAATGCATTTTCAATATTCACGGTGAGTTAGAAAAATATCGTTGGCATGCAATTTAAAATATGTGTTCATTTATACCTGTGCTCCTAAGTTGCCGGTATGAACCGTCATGCAAGAAATCATGTTGAAATAAAAATTTATTTGTCAATGTAGATATTTTCTCAAAAATACTGCATCATGTCACCTTTATTCTTAATTCCTTGAAAAATCTTCTGGATTTCTCGACCCACAAGTTAAAAATAATAATTAATGAGTAGGTAACATTCAGGGAAAGAGCGTAGATATCCTGAGGCTCGTGTCGTGGACAGAACCATCACTTTCCATTGGACTTTCACTGGTACCAAAAGTTACACTTAAAAGTGCGCTCAAACTTCACTTTTGTATACTAAAATATTTCAATTCGCTTTTATGACGTCATAATTTCTATTCGTCGTATGAATGAAGTTGATATGTTTTGATAGCTCTTCAAACGTAAGTTCGCATTGGCTTAGCTAGCTGACTTATTAAATACAATCATACAAATATTTATTGTTTTAAATCCTGTGGAGGGGGGGGGGGAATCTCAGGTTTTGCCGAGGGGGGAAGCATATTTTTGTTTTATATATTATTATCTCTTATAAAAATGTAATAATATGCATGTTATGACAGATGTGCATAGAATTTCAAGAGTTTGCTTGAATAGAAAATAAGTAGGTACACAGAGTAACTTTTATCGTGAAAATAGTAAGTTTGATCGTGTGGTAATATTTTCAGTAGAACTAACCAGAGAGAAGATTTGAGATTAAATAACTTCAGTAGAAAGAGCGTCATTAAAAACGATACGCAAGCGTGTCATTATTATTATAAGGTAAGCTTTTGTCCAAAACATTTATTATTAAGCGAGTAATTTAATTACTTTTGTAACACATATAATTTATACTTGTAGTAATAATATTAACATATTATCCGAGTGGTGGGCGATCGAAAAATTTGTGATTATTAAAATATCGCGCTGTAAGTGTAGAGAAATATACCAAAAGTGTATTGAATGAATGTGTGTGACATGGCGACGTCATCGTCGTTGTGTAAAAGAATGAAAACGTAGAGATCATTAGAATGAATTGTTTGGAAATGTCTCATAATGACGTCAACATTTTGGAACTGATTGAATCATTTAAATTATAAGTAGGCTAACATGCCGTGGTGTGGTATTTATTTATAATTTGCATGTTTTCGTCAAGTATTGTTGATGATATCTTGACGATATACTCGTAGTAGTAATGTGAAGATGTCACAAGAAAAATATAGATTTTTTAAATTTTCTTTTCATTTATTTATAGTACATACACTCAAACGAACATTGGAGAACTATAGATAATAGAGTACAGGCGTACATACTGTTTACTTGTCTATTTAGTTAGTAAGTTAATGGGTGTAAGTGGAGAAAAAACTGTAACAGACCATAAAGCAAAAAAAACATGTTAGTAATAATGAATGGCATTTTGGTTGCATTAATCATAGACATTAATTATAAAACAAAACAACATAATATTGTGTTCAAGTCAATCATATGCGAATAAAAATGTTCTTTGAGACCTATTATTCTATAAGCAATTTCAACACCTGTTCAACGTATGTTAACTTAATATTGTAACAGTGGAAATGAATTGATTAATTTAGTTAGTATAATAATTATTATTATTTATACACTAAATAAACGAAGATCATGGCTTATAAAAACGGCTTAATAATATCTTATCAAATAGTGTTTATCATATTGTATGATATTATGATAATATTATACGATCAATCGATCACTATAAGCAATTTAACGTTTATTTTTAAACATCTAAGTAGATATATCACCTGCTTTAGTTAAGTCTAGTATAATTATTTAAACATATTTTACCAAAACGTTGCCTCGCTTATGTTACATTATGATTTGTTGTAAATAATTAAAATGATTTTAGTGTGCCCTGGCATAATAATACATACAATTAAATATTTATAAGAATATTAAACTTTTCACTGCTACTCTCTTGTATGTATTTCTGAGCCCTCCTTTAGGAACCTTCACAACATTTATCCTTATATCTGAGACAAATATTAATATAATTATGTACATAATATTATGTATATACAAGTATAGTCTACACGTAGGTAATTTTAATTGAGTTGCAATAAATCTAACTCCGATCAATAAAGTCAAATCTAGTAAGTTTTTGTGATACTGATTCTATTCGTAATTGTGTCGTTATAATTATTAAACACTTTAAAGATAATTGAGTTGCAATAAATCTAACTCCGATCAATAAAGTCAAATCTAGTAAGTTTTTGTGATACTGATTCTATTCGT
>DWQK01002617.1:0-12799 GCA_018231225.1 Noctuana stator | reverse complement strand
CCAAATCTCATGACATACTTTTATACACAAAAATAATGATTCAAATCCGACTAGCGGAGATTAGCGCTATCAAACAAAAAAAACTATTCAGCTTTATTATAATTAGTATCTATCTGATGTAGGTTACATACAAGTACCTACAACAACTTAATGGCAAACTCAGCAAATTCAATATTTGTATTTTATTTTTATACAATGTTTAATATAATGAAGAGCAAAAATCTAGTTTCTCTACCTAAACTAAGTTTGACAGAACCAACTAAATACGTCAAACGAACGAGTCGAACAAGTTATTTTAAGCTTTAAGTTAAAACAAACGCGATCAAAATCAAAATCGTGCAATTCAGTGCAATAAAGGATTAAATTCTTCCAATAAAGAAGTTTTTATTTATTAAATTCTCTTATTACCTACAAATGTTTATAAATTAAGATTATTTTTTTAAGCAAAGTCAAAGAATATAACGAATTATGTTGATAAGAGAATAAGTGGTGTATTAAGCTAACTGAATTTCAAATTGCTTTCAGCGAGATATCTACATAAATATTATTATTAGTAAGTACTTTTAACATGCAACGTTTAAATAGTAAATGATAAAAAAGATAAATTTTTTGTAAGTAAAAGCTTAAAATTAATTTACTTAAACTTCTCGCTTGAGATTTTGGTATTTTTATCTTTCTGTTATTTTTTACATCCGTCCGTTATCTTAAAAATGTATTTATAAGTTCAGAGCAGTATTCACAAACAGTTTGAATAATAACACAGAAATTATTATTTTAATAAACGTAAGTGTTTAATGGCGTATAAACGGAAACCATTATAACCTTCGCGTTTTACGCTCTTTATTATCTCCAAGCTGGTGAAATGTGCTCTTCATTTGTACATAATTACTCGTTGATTACCAGAGCCATTACGACGAAAAAATGTAATAATGGCCTATGGTAGACAATTGAAACCAAATTACAATCAATTAGTGGTTTTCTAGTTTGAGAACTATACGCTACGTTACGTTTAGGTTAATTATTTATTCGCTTGTTTCTTGTTTCAAACAAATCGTATAGTTTAACCCGCGGATTTTAAAAAGTTAATTAACACAAAAACCAACTTTCAAATCTGTTGTTAAATAGATAATAAAATTTATCCCGCCACATTAATTTGTAACATATTAGAAATAATATAAAACAATAGAAAACAAATGCAAATAAAGCTCTAAACAAAAAAAAAACAGCAAATTGTGATGGAAATGTTCAACCTACGATGTGAGAAACCGCAGCAACCAATATATCAAATTTTCCTCGATAATCGTATTTCGGATATGTCAGGCAGGTTTTGGGTTTCTTTAAAGCTACGTTTCAATATTTAAATTGATTTGAAACAGCTGTCAACTGTGAATACATTTTGACAAGCCTTTCAGAAACCAATGCGTCTGTAAGTAATTATATACTCGTCGTACCAGCTATGATACGCCGAAAAATATGTATGCTTTGTTTGCAAATAAACATTTGATTCTAAAATGTTAGAAAAATAGTTATGTTTCTAACATTTTAGAAATTTTGTTAGAAATTATACCAAAAAACTAAGGTGGTTTATAAAAGGCGGACTACTAATATTTACCTTTAAACAGAATAATATAATCGTAGGCAACATTATAGAATGGAGATATTACATGAAGGAAAAGTTATGTGTTTCTAACACTAATGAATTACGAATAGACCTTTAGTTTATAAAACAAGAGATGTAAATATATACTGACACCCAGATAATGAACAGAAATCTAAATTCAGCATTTAAATATTGGGAATCGAAATCTTCCAATGGCGGACCGGCTTGGTAACCATTACAGCACACGGATCTCCAAACATTTCCAATAGTAGTTATTTTGGTAGAAGATATAATATTCATAGCCGCTTAAACTTTTACTTGGATATCCATAAGCCACAAAGTACACAATTTGTGGATTAAAATTTAAAAGCTTGGCTTAAAATCTATTAAGCATCGGCGCCATCGCTAACTAAATGAAGTTATTCTACATTACCCCTGATGGAGGTCGTTAAATAATACAATTATGTTTGATTTTATAGAGGCTGGCCGGTATAATTAAGCTTCCGTTATACTACCCAGGCTACCCGGGCTAAGTATTTTAGAGCAACTTTCATACTAATATAATATTCATAGCACAACAGTAAAATACGTATTTAGCATTCCCGAGACATTTTATTGTGTTCTGGAGCTGTCAAGCTTCTTAGAAGAGGTTCTTGGAAAAACATTTAATATTCGAGTGTCCAGAATATTCATTATTCTATACAGCTAGGACTTAATTAAAGCTTGCAAAATGGCTTCTGAATTCACAAATTACATTATCTAGTAAGGTACGAGTACTTACCTATATCCTACATTGTACCTAATCTCAAAGTTAACTATGATAAAGATATTTCTATATCTAAACATTATTGTTGATCTCTAATGATATTTGATGTTATTTTTGTTCTTATGACATACAATTAATTTTGTTGGACATCTAAGTTAGTTACAAAATACACGTACATTATTTTATATATATTTTGGTCAAGTTCATGAAATATATTGATATCATTGAATAAAGACAACATTTTCCTTTATGGAACATAATTATTGAGTTACGTCATCGATATTTCAAGTAACAAGAGTTCATCGCTGCTTATAATCACCTCATTCGCCTGGTAAGTCTTTTAAGAAGACTCATTAGAGGGTGTGCCTATAGAGCACAAGGGTATGGATGTCATTAAAATGAGAACACAACCCTAAAAGTACGGGGAAAGTGTAGGCATAATTAGAACTGGTCTGGGGTTTATTTGTTAACTTTCGTGACATTTGCTGCTACCATTTGCTGTTGAATTATCCCATTAAGGTCGTGTCCCTGAACACACGTTCTCAATTACAAGTAATCCTTCTATGAATGTCGCAATCTAGTCACGTTAGGTCCGGAGCCCGGAGACATTCGAGTATCCCTTAGAGTGCGGATGTCATTGACATTTGGGCAACTTGGTGTTCTGATCCTACTTGTATTATAAAAAGGGAAAATCCCTAAAAAACTCATATAATCCCTTAAGCTACATTATTTTTACTGGACGGTGCCAAAATAAATTACTTAAGTTTGTTACTATTTAAATAGTTTCATTATTTTTTAGCTCGAAATATGTTTTCATTCTTGCTTAAAATAAATTATTATTATAATCGACAGTCAATAATTTGTTTATTTGCTTATTAAATATGAATACTTTCTTTTTATTCTTTACTGCGGTCGTCTTGAGGACAATGTAAATCTTAGGGGAAAATTCCGACAAAATTTCAGTTATTATCGTTTCATTTTCTAACCTTATTAACACCTGTTTGCTTCCTTCGATCTTCGC
Source organism: Noctuana stator (assembly GCA_018231225.1). Taxonomy (NCBI): domain Eukaryota; kingdom Metazoa; phylum Arthropoda; class Insecta; order Lepidoptera; family Hesperiidae; genus Noctuana; species Noctuana stator. Next base: position 9,412 of record DWQK01002617.1, on the reverse strand, counting down.
CATTCACCAAAGCCATTCAGAGACGAGGAGCTGAATTTATTGTAAATAGAACCGTTACCGTAGCGTAGTAGGTAACGATTTAATTATATTTGTCGTAGAAAATAAGACAATGTATGATAATTCACTAAGCAATTTAGGTATGTCTGAAAACGATGCATCACTGTGTCTCTCGTAGCTATGGGAATTTGTTCATTAGCATTTCTACATAATAAATTGTATTCTCCAAGCATATAATGTGCTGCGACGTATGTGATTACAAATAACTACAAGCAATAAAAAATATCCAACATATATACAACATTTTACACTTATTAGGTACAATCTTGTATTTCTATGCGACGGTGTTCAACCAAAATAATAACGATAAGCCTATCCATAAGCTCCACACGCCTCGAAACCTTATTTGTATAAAAAATCATATTATTTGATTTACAAATAAACAACCGCGATCATCTTATAAGGGTATCGTCTGCAAACAAGGAAAGTCACGCATCAAAAGTCGACTGAAAACGAACCATAACCTGAAAGAAATATCTTTTTGCTGTGAAGAGCGAAACAAATAAAGAGTTTGTTTTGTAGTACGAGTTACCTACTCGTACAAAGTAAAAGTGTTTGATGTTTAAAAAGGATTCTGCTTATAAACAGCCCCATAAATTCCTATCTAATAAGGATGAGAAAAATTCATTAAAAAATGCTGTAACTACAGAAAATAAACATTCGTATGTTAACATCAATATTTTTTTCATCTCTAACTGATGATTTAATACGTTCATTTAGGGTCCGACCATGAGCTAATTTTATAAAATTAAAACCACTACACCAATGTAAACAATTTTTTTTGCATATGGCTTGAGCCACTTCAAATTACGGTTGCGATAATCGTAATTTCTAAATATTTTTCAATACCCATTGTGCTACATAACTACATATATTTTTAATATGTTCTCTTAACCACTCGTAAATTCAAATTTATATAGATAGTGTAGGTATATAGGTACCTATAGGAATAGGTATACATTGATTCCCGCACGATAACCTGGCAAAGTGACGCGTTTCCAGTGTCACTCAAATAGTTCTAACTGGAAATATTCGTGTCTCTAAAATATTTTTCTCACGTGCACGTCATAAATGTTACATTAATAAAAATCCTTGACTACGGTGTAGGTATAGACAAAGTAATTTATAGATCATAGAGATGTGGTTATAGCTAGTCGCTGTGGCCATGCAAATCCCACTTTATTAACGGCTAGTTTTTGACCGCAATTCAGTATATTGTTTCGTTGTATATTCAAACCAAATCCATGCTTTTCTAGTGTAACACTTACCCATACTGGACCTTTATTATTTACCCAATTCTTATAGTTTCCAGTGAAGTCGACCAAGAGTTCAAATTGACAAGAATTCAAGTAACCAAAGGGGAAGGAGGAAAAAATTAACTAAATGGATTACCTAAACGATTATGCTTCCACATACCGATTTACCTAATGAGTAATTTTTTTTAATAGAAGTAATTGTTTGTTATACTGTGTCTACATATTTTAGCATAATTCACTGCGTCATTCTAAAGGTGCGGAAAAGTGTCTCTTCGGGTTGACGTTTTATTAAAGCATTCATTAAGGTTGTTTACATACTTACCGTTTACTGTGGTTGGTAGCTCAGTGATTAGGGCCTTCTTTTTGAGCAGATTGGGTTCAAATCCCAGCACGCATCTAATATGTATATTTTTGCATTTAATAAGACACTTTACAGCATCTTAGTCATCCTTGTAGCTTCTTTATTGGATCTGTAACGTCTTTTCGGCATATTAAAAGGTTCATTTTAACGAGAATAAGAAAAAGAGAACAGTTACTTTGCCCTTCTGCATTTAATAAGAAGGCCATTAATGAGTCCCCTCGTTTTGGGATCCTTTGAACTTTTTTCGGTAATACTTTTTCTATAGAGGTTTAGTCATACAGTTAATTTTAAGTAAGTAACTACTATCATATAATTGAAAATGATAACTTTTTTTACATTCTCATATAATGGTAGATTTGAATATAACGGTACCTCAGTTTCGAGTATGTCTACTCGTACAATGAATATGTTATGAGGTTGTGTGTATGCCAGTCAAAAATGTGTTGATTTTGGAAGTTAACGGATAACCCTCTTCACTCTGACTACAGATTTATAGCATATTCCTAGGGATTACCCAGACTTCTTTAAAGTTGAGAAAAATCTTATACTTTCTTACCCGAATTCAAACAAAAAAGGTTTCCAATTTATTTTATACTAATGTGAACCTATTCCAACAAACTACGCACATAAATGAAGACATTGCATAAAAGAGTCCATTGTCTAATTTATCAAATATTTAGTTCATTGTAGTTATACCTATAGAAAATGTTTACCTTAATAGTTCCATAAAACACTAGCAATTATCGTGACAATGGATGTACCTACAGGGAAAATCAATAGACTAGCGTGTCTTGGTGACGTATTTATAATCAACCAATTCGGAATGAATTGTAGATATTATGTAGAATATAGCTTTTATGGTTTTTGTCTGTCCGTGCGTTGTGACCACAACACGAGAAATAATATACCTTGTTAATAGTATAATTTATATCTCGTTGCTTGAGATCATATTATTATTGAGCGACAATAATATTCCAGGGTCGCGCCATCTCCTCGTTAACATCGTTATCGCAGATAAAACAATAACGCAACCACTCAATGCAGCATCACATAGGGTTCTGAGCAGATACAACTCTGACAAGGATGAATAAACACGGGGCGTCACTAATTGAAATCGATTACGTAATTTGTGTACGATATTCAAAAAAGGTAAACCGTAGACGGATGATTTATTAATGGCAGTTAAAAGGTTATTGATTGCCAGTGCCAGCCTACGGTGTCGAACGTGGAATTTTAATAATTTACTTTTCCTCGTAAAAATTCTATAAGTATAATTTCTACGCGCTAAAAGAAAAATTAATGAATGGTTTTTGGGGCTTTGTGCATAATATTATCATTACGTAGGTACAGTTACCGATGAATGTTCGCATAAACGTTGAATATCGCTTTAATTTTTAAGGTTTACTCGACGCTTGTTGAGTTTTTATTATTATAAAGCTTAAATATATTTTTTGCTCTTATACCTAATATTGCAATTTATACCTATAGTAGGTGCATACTAATATAAAAGCGGAAGGATACTCACTTATTAATCAAGTAACCACGAAATCTCGAAAACTACTTGATCTATGAAAATGAAATTGGGTTAGGATGTCATTTACAAGAACAAGATGTCAGCGACAGGACCATTTTTTGAAATTCTACCACTGGTAGAAAAGGCTATAATTATATACTGTGTTGATTTGTTTGAAAATTTGCTATTTTGAAGATACACTGTCAAAATTGGTATTTAGTTTTCTCCTTAGAAATAAAGAAAAACGAAAAGTCTTTTAAAAATTAAACCCTAAGGGGATAACACCACACAGAAATTTAAAACGTAAAAAAAAATACATAACCACAAATTATTTTCGATAAAGCAAGAACAGCGCCATCTATTTGAAATGAACTGTACTAGGTTCTTATACAGGTTTTGCTGCTGTGAATTCTATTTAACTTTTCATGAAAACGGCTGTGCTGAGAAACTACGTAGTTTCCAATAGTCCTAACAGATGTCGCAACTTAAAATTTTTGCTGTGCAATGTCGGATTAAATGGACTAATTATTTTTTTTTACTTTTATACATATTTATATAATAAATATGTAGTTCAGTTGTGAATTACTTCTGTTACATACAGAATGTGGGTTGTTTAATCAGCTTCTACTTAATTTTAATTTATATTTCAAATGAATTCAATTCGTCTAGAAATAAATGACTTATCTATAAACTAATAAAATAATTGTCGATTTTTTTTTATTTCTGTAAAACTCTGTAGATAATGCTGTTTACTTTTTACTAAAATGTCGTTGGACGTAGCAAAACTACCAGTTTTAAACAGATGGCGCTGTATGTATATGAGAATTACTATGACCATCATAGTTTTTCAAAGAAGCAACGGATGTCAGTACAATACATTTATCAAATAGGACTCATTATTTTTTATTCAATTGCCTAAAAATGTAGAATGATGATAAGATATTATGTAAATTAGAATTAAATTATTGTTTTGTTTTTGATAACCTCAAATTAAAACAGGTACAAATACTACCAATTTTTATATTAAATTAATTAATTTGATCATTGCAATAAATAAGTAAGAGTACCTAAGTAGGTAGGTAGTTATAATTTTAACTGTACCTAAACATTGAGATGAGCTTAATGCTTCGGAAAGGGAAAAGGGTTTTTTAACAGCGCAATTAAAATGAATTTCCTAGTGAATTAATTTGCGTCCAAAACTCCTGCAAGTTGATGGGCTATAAAACATTATCAAGGACATTTAGACCGCGTTTAAACAATTTGAATTATACTTATCAACTTATTAAAAATGTCTGTGTCATTGTGTGTGCGGTAGATAAAGGTATAGTTGTCAAAATTTCTTATGAAAATGAATCTGGTAAGTACGTACATCATCTACGCAATTTTGAAATCTTTGCGAGCCGCCACGAATCACGTCCATTACGTAACAATCTAGATTTTATTATTGAAGATATAAGTTGGTAGGTAGGTACGTGGGTTGTAACGAAAAGTATTTTCAAGATTAATGGTTCACGTCTTTTCATATTATGTCTCCTTATAAAAATTTCATCGGAATATATCAAGGAACGACTAAATGTGCATATTCTCTTCTTTGTAGTCAGTTGAAAAATGCAACGTCAAACTGTCTTACAAATCCACTATAACAAAGAAACTAAAGAAAAGTGCTATACCATAAATTTGTTTAAGAAGATCTCGAAGTAAGTTTGAATGATGATCCAATATGATTGATCATTAGCAGAGATCGTAGATCCCTTAAAAGAGTAGAATGTAGTTCACTCCATGGCGCAAGTTTTTATTGAGGGGGAAGAAAGTCTTAGGCTAAGGTCCTATGCACGCGATACGCGACACGTACTATATAATATTTATTAGTTTTACTTTTATTAGACATATTATTATCTTCTAAGATATTCTTCAGTTTCATTTGTATAAAAGTCATTTTTGAACTTAATTAAGTGTTTTAATTTTTTAACATAATATTTATTTAGATCAGGTTTTACGATGAGTTTACCAGCTCTAATTTGAAAAAGATTATAATAATCAAGAGACACGCAATTTATTTTTAGAAGAATAGCAGTAAAGTTGTACAGTAAACTTTGTACAGAGTTAATTTGTTTGCTGACTAAAACAATTTCCCATCCCCACTTTGATACGGAGTTAAGCGCAGCCCATAAACAATGGAATATTCTACTTACTTTAATTACCAACAGTGGAGCAATACGCCAGAGAACATTTACAAGATTAAGTTTAAATTAATTTTCCGAATGTTTCTTACCGTTCTTTGATGTAAATACGAATAATAAATAAAATATTTTAGTTAACAACCATCTTGCTCTTAAAATATGTAATCTGCAGAGAAATAGCGAAGCGCCCAGGGTTTCAGCTAGCTCAATGTAAAAAATATTGATTTAAAAAGTTTCGCCCTTTGAAAATTTCTGTATAACTTAGCAGCAGCAGAGGTTATAAATGATCTTTCTTACGTATAAATAATTGGGTATCTTGCAAACCATCGCGTTTAAAATCGTACAATGGAACAACAGCGTCGTAAAGACGGCATTAAAATCTTCATTATGGTCGGTGAGAATTTTAATACTGTCATTATAGGTTGTTGGTACTTTATGTAAGCAAATAATTACATTTACGACTAGAGACATCATCTCGTGTTTCATTCTGTAAAATTTACAATTTATAAGAAACTAAGAATTTTTACACATAAATAATTATTTCTTAATTTTAATTTGAAGTCGACTTAATGAATGTTTTGAAAAAGTAATGCATTTATTTTTTTCCCATACCTAGTCCCTAATAAATTCTACGTATTTAGTCTGTTGCAATATTTAGATTAACTTTAGAAAAGCAAAGAGTACAAGCGATTTGTCTGAACCAAAGTAAACTTCCAGCGTATCTAAACAACCATACCGCCAATCCAAGACTGTTTGTCTGACACTAGAAACACTTTTATGTCCTGTTTCTTACGTCCGCGTCGACAGACACAAGCTAACTTTAACATACTCGTACTTTTACTGTTTGTTTAACATCAGTCCAAATAACTATCCGACCATCACACGTCATAAAACTTGTTTATATTTCGGTTGCTTCTTACGTCAATTCTGTAATAGTGATGCGGACACCTACCACTCTACTACTCTACCACTACTCTTACCACTGTCTAGTTAGCAAAGTACCGTAAATAAAAGTTATGTTCGTCTTTACAAACTACTTCTGTAGTGTTACTATAAATATTAGCTAATGTGGCAGTGTTAAACTAAAAAACAACAAACATATCACTAGTTTTAGAGCAGTTGCACCAGAAAACTAATTGGTACAACACGTGTGAAGATAGAAGAAGTTGACGCCAGATGTGTATGTATAATCTATTTATAAAGCATTGGTTACCTACTAGTAGTTGTAGTTACTAGTAGTTACTACACATAGTATAGTATCCTCTTTCTTTGAAAAATAAATGATTAATTGATTGATTGATCAATGTTGTGTTCCGAAAAGTGGACAGAGTGAGATAGAAATTACATATTAGGCATTCATCATTTTAGGTATGTATAAACTAAGGAACCCATTACTCTCATTATAGAGATATTGTTATGTCACAAGACAATTTATTTACAAAGTTATACAGCGCTGTGCAAGGAGGACACCGATAAGTCACTAAGGGGTATTTAGTATCGAAATCCCCCCAAATCAGAAAAAGACCTTCTTTATATATTAATAGTTAGTTTCGTCGTATTAGACTAATACTACGAAAACGAAAAAAAAAGTGTTTGACGTTACTTTTGTTTCACTCTAATAGTTATGTATTAAGGAATTCTAATAGAGGAGAGGCAAAGTCAAGCTCCTCTCCAGCTTACGTAAAGAGCGAAAGAGCGACGGTCGATACCTGCTGAAAACTCCCGCTGCATATGCGGGGCTTACATATACCTAGTTGCAACAGTTACAAATCTTGCAAAGCATGATCGCCATAGTGCACATCTTTGCATTTCATATATTTACCCTATGCTGTGTCCATAAGTAGGACTGCCAATATGTCTACGGCCAGTAGTTATATAATAATATACAATAATTTATCAACTATGCCACATTTTTAATAAAGTAAAGGACTGTGACTTCTATTTATTATGTTTTTAGAAAGGTACTAATGATTAGTAAACTAAACGAAGTAAAGCAAAGACTAGAAATAAAACTAACAAAGATTTGGTTAATTTTGTCACCAGTCACCACATACCTACTCTAGAAAACGATCACTATGCAAATATTCATCTCTATATCGTGCACAATATTTGATTTAACTTACTACAGATACAAAGTGATATTAAACTATTATTAGCATAATTAATAAGAGCTATTTGATGAGTTTGTAATGCGCATTATTTATCTCAACTAGTTATTTTCAACGCCAGAATCTGTTGGAAAAGACGCCTGCACTTCATGCATCACTAACCCAACGGGACGGTTTATTAGTGTTATTTTCTTAAATAGCTACGTTGAAATTGGCACTTCCGTTGACTTCAAATAAACGATAAACATATATTATTGCTTTGATGTTACAAGTACTTATTCGTTTTTCTTATAAGCTTCGAATGAAAGCTGAATGAAAGCTCTAAGTCTGTATCAGTCTGTCTTTTTTATTTATTCGATGGTTTGAGTTTTATTTAAATTTTAAGCTAAATAGTAATTACATCCTTTGAACATTAAACACGTTTGTCGATCTTTATACTGAAAGATAGTTGTCGAGTCGAATATAAGAGTATGAAGTTTTATTTCCTGTGTAACTTTTACATACGTATATGATGGTAATGTACTTAAATCATATAAATATTATTTGGTAAGTATTAAATAAGTAATAATATATTTTGTTAAAGATTTACTAATTTTTCACTTGTTACATTTTTATTACATTTTACAATTATTTACAATAACATAAATTTTAAATTAATTTTAAATTAACTAGGTGTATGGCGCCACCAAAGAAGTACGTAGTTAGGTACCTACTAGAACAAGATATAGGTACGAATAGAATGAACGGACATGTTTAACAGGACAGATAGTGCAAGTACCTACTCGTATTTTAACAACCTTTGCAAACTAATGAATCCATAAATATTGTAAACCTCGATAGGAACGTAATCTGTGTTTCCTTATCGTTTCGAGGACAATGTACATATTGTACATACATATATTGTGTAAATTATGGAAATTGTATTTCGATTAAAATGTTCTTCACCTACAATTAATACGTGAAAAATAGCCGTTCAATGCACGGCTATTTAAAATTTGTCATTCAACCGCACGTCTAAATGTTGATTAGCTGAGAATTGTATGTAATGTACAGCTAGATAACAGTGTTGTCAATTTTACTTTTAGTTTGAAATGTTCATATGGTGCTGTCGTGAAATCCGCCCAGCTTTTAGTTTTCAGTAGTTATCGACCGTTAGTCGCTCGTTTACGTAACGAAGGCACGAATTCTGTATGAACTCGGCTCTGCTCTTGGTCTATTAGCATTTCTTGAATATTTATATGTAGTATTAGGGTAGTAAAGAAAATTAACATTTAGAAAAGCGCATCAAACACTTACCTAAATAAGAAATCACCGTGTTGAAAATTATGTGATTTAGTTTAAACGATCACTGAAACCCAATGATATCCACGTAGAAAAGTATTTTGAGATCGTTCTTAGATGTACTCATGAGGACTGAGATGTTCGTTCCAAATAAGTGTCAGAGATTGTCATAACATCTGAGCAAGTATAGTAACTTGCGCACAGGACTCTATTTAACAACCAAATGTGCCGTGTGACGTAGAACTTCGGTAAAGTTTCAGAATCTACTCACAGTTAAGTAAAGCTTTTAAACGGAAGGCACAGTTTCGAGAAAATTTTGCTGACTGGGTGGGTACTGTGGGTAGGTACCTATATATTAAAGTTTCAAAATCTAATTTTGTAACTTTTAAATTTTAGGCTTATAAATATACCAGTATCAGAGGTTTTTCTTCTCAAGTAGGTATATGAGAAGGGGTTGTAGTTAGGATTAGTTGTTGTATTTTAACCATGGATGTTTAATCCATAGTAAAAATACAATTAAAACTAAATAAGTAAAAAAATATGTATTATAAAAAGAGTATTTTAAGAACGATAAATAATATATTTTTTATATAATTGTTTTGACTAAGCGTCTGCTATTGACGAATAGAAGAGATACAGAAGGCGTGGAAATACGC
>DWQK01002616.1:0-12799 GCA_018231225.1 Noctuana stator | reverse complement strand
ATAATATACCTAATGAATTTATTACTTTATCAATTAAGTTATTAATTTATCGCTTAACTCTATTCACCAGTAGATTATGAAAACGAGACATAAAAAAAACAATACAATAGGCTGTCTCATTTCTTTAATATAACTGATGTCAGGAGTTCAAGAATTTAAGAAGATTTTTAAGAAGAGTACTGTAGGCACTATGAAGAAAAGTGTAATCAGGTTAATGTATGTACAAACTTATAAACTGAACTGGTGTGACCTGTGTAGCTACGAGCATATAGGGCTATAGAGTCGTACGTAGGTTGTAGGACATAGTCAACACACATAGTACTAGAAAATGTCTATAAATATAGGTGTATGTATACATAGATTCCATACATATCAGTACATGATGCATAATTGATTGATGTCTATGCGGCAAATGGATTTACGAGTATTCGAGTATGTAGATTTATAGCGAACCGGTCAGTGAACTGATATAAGTAATATTTTAAACATAAACTAGCGACGCGCCCCGGCTTCGCACGGGTGCAATGCTGATACTAAATACACTACAGAAAAACTGTGCACGTGTATACATATAAACCTTCCTCTTCAATCACTCTACTCGTATCTATTAAAAAAACCTCATCAAAATCCGTTGCGTAGTTTTAAATATTTAAGCATTCATAGGGATATAGGGACAGAGAAAAATACTTTGTTTTATAAAATGTAGTGATAATATTTTTGAAATATATTTATTTGATTTTGTGTGAGAGTTTTCATAAACAATTGTGTTTAATTCAAACATGTAACCCATTTTCTGTCTCATTATCACATGTCAACATTGCATTTGTGTTTTTTTTTTGTAGCAAATGGACACGCAGGCTAAGGTTAATAGGAGAGGGCCTATCTAACGTCGTAAATTGATTAAATCGATTTATCGCTTACATTTCTTGAAAGAGATTCTATAAAAGAGAAACTTTATTTGCTATTCAATTCTACAAACGGACAACTAAAAAGGTATATAAAGTTATGGCAATAAAAAAGTTGTGAAAAGTCCCTAAGCTCGTCATTCTATACGGCTGGTTGTTAAAGTAAAATAAAACGCGTAGGCCATTGACCCATATTAAAATTTTACATAAAAATAATGGGGAATATAATAAATAAATAATTAAAAAAAACCTTTAAGCGAAATTCTTATGTGAAGTGCTTTTGGAAATGATAATACAGAGTGTATTGCCAAATGTATACATTTAACGTATACACGTGTACGTGTATTTATTTATAAATGTATACATTTACTAATTTATAAATGAGATTAACTTAAAATAGATTTCTTTACTCGTATGTAACAATTACTATTAACACAGTTTAGCTAATTTACCATGCCATAGTAATAAAAATACAAACTAATAAAGTGCATTAAAAATTAAAATCCAATCAAACTAAGTTAGCACATTTTAATGAGCTGAAGTGACATACTCTCTATAACACTCTCCCGCTACTGCACGACGGAGTAAAGTGAAGCTTTTCTCTACCAACTTACCCTGCAACTCAAAATTGGGTTAACTCTCCAAGCAAAGGTAAAAATATCCCTCGTTCTCACTTTCAATGTAAATTATCACTCACTTTTATACACACAACTATTCTTTTTAACTCGTGGCATATTTGTTTTCCACTGTCAAATGCTCGTATATATTTGGTGAAATTTTACAGCAAGAAAATCTATAACTGTATTTTTTTGTATATAATATTAAAGTGAAATGTTTTATTGTTTATATTTCATTTTTTAAAGTTACGTGTTTCGCGAAAATAAGGGCGATACACGTCCGTACAGAACGGCGCGCTTGCTAACACTAGAACCCTCAGTTGTCGGAATTTCAACTAAAACTGAAACTAGAGCTTTTGGAGGCTTTAACGCCTATAAACGGCTTTGTGGTTATTACTGGAAGGGTTCGGTTCGCAGCTCGGTACCACCTGCAGTGACAGAGATTTAATTCTACTGAAATTAGATTCTGTACATCGGAATGTATTTACGAGTTTTCATTATAATCCACATGTGGTACTGCATAGTCTGGGGCCCGAATCTGCTCTTGCCGAGCCTCGTAGTTCAGTCTTATTCATCTGTTACTAGTATTTACTCTCAATGACTGACTTTGAGACTTTCGGTAATGTTCTAATTTTAAGTTATCAATGATTTTCATTTAGTATTACACTGACTTGCAACTGAATTCGGTTATCTTGTACCAAAATTACAATCTATACTAGTATATAAAGCTGATGAGTTTGTTTGTTGTTAAGTACAGGCATATACAAAGAATACGCAAATAGGTCGCTGCAAATACTGTTGGAATGGTTAATCCCAGGATTGATAAGGGATTAAAGATAGATAGATGCTACTACTCAATCGAGGGATTAAGTTTAGATTATTAGATCGTATAATAAATCGTACCTATTTCGATACATTCGTTATCGTTTATCGTACGTATTTAGATTCATATTAACAAAGAATTCTTTATACATTTATTTATTCATTATTCCAAATTTACTAACATTAAAGGTATGCAAATTTAAATTTAATATAAAATTATCTGGGTAGTAAATATAGATTTTCTACTTCTTAATATCTTACTTACTAACTTACATAAATAAATCTTCCCAGCTAATATTACGTACAAATAAATTTATTCCAAATATATCCGATACATTGATAAATGACCGGCTTGAAAGAGGTTCAAAGATAGATTAATGCTATCGAGAGGAGGATAGTATAAAAGGAGTAATCAATATTGTTAATCTGATATCGGTCTTTGGGTACGATCTTTTATCAAACATCCTGGTCAGTATTGGAAATAAAGGTCGTGTTTTTAGCCGCGATTAAAACAATTAATAATGGAGTGTTTCACACAAGAATTATTACACAAACACCAAGACTGCGAACAGATGTAAAATTATCATTAAAAATTTCTGCCCCGCTGGAATGGGATGGATATAGGAACGGAATATAGAGACAAGCCTTGTCTATCAGATTTATTAATGACTAGCTTATGCGTGTGACTTCGTCCGCATGGACTTCAGGCCCCAAAATAAAAATATAGTAGATTTGCATTTGACCAAGGAATGGAAAGACTTTTACGGTAGACTCGCTATATTCAGGTCTCTACGATCAGCGGTTTGGGCTGTGCATTGATCCGTCTGACAGTTATTCAGAACACAGCATTTTATTTGTATAGATTAAAAAAATTGTTACTGGTCGACTGGTCGAAGTGTCATGGCGTTCAAGAGGGACTCCCGCTTAAACTTTACCGGAATCCATACTTCTCCATCTAAAGCAAAAATGCTAATGGATATTGAAATAATTAAACGACGTAAATTACTGCTCTTATCATAAAATTTAAACGTACCCGTTTTGATGGTGAAGGGTATCCTATAGCTAAGGAGCTTATAAAATATCGCGAGTGGGACGGAAATTTATTCAATAATAATGCTTAGCTTAGACGTTCTCCGTTTAAGCATTTCGTAAGAACGCTTCAGGAAATAGGATTTACAAAGTCCTGATATTATTGTGTAACGAAAATTTTCTCTTTTATATTCTAATCATAATCGAAGAGTCAAAGTTTTTAAAATGTTCTACTTAATTAATTATTTACTATGTAATGTATGCAATATTGAATGAATGTTATAATTTTTTTTTTAAATGTAACCGATTTATCGGCTTGGGGCGTCCATTTGGCTGTCGCTCGGCGGAATAACTTTCGACACTCTTTTAAAAACGGGTACTAACATTATAATGTACAATATTCAGCATGATAATTAACACATGAGACAGTTAATAATATATGTTAATATCAAGCCACTACTAACTGCTCACAAAACATAATATTATATACTCGTATTTAAAATTATTACCTACAGCATATTTCCTTTTACAACGTTATATTATTCAGTTTTACTATCCGTTTTCTATTTCAGTTTTAACTGGATTTACCTACATTGTTATACGCTTTATATTTGCTATGTATTGAATCTACAATTGAAATTCGAAATGTACCTACGTAGATGCTACAAAACCTTGTTCAACAATTCCAGTTCTGATACATTATAAATAGGCATTATTCAAGGAACCTTGAATTAAATTATAGTAGAGTTTGGAATAGGTATGCTTTGTCTTGATAAACAGTTCAGTTACGCAGAATAGTTTAGTTTTAGGACAGAGAAGTTGTGAGAATAGTCTCTACTCTGCAGTGAGTAGGTAAACGTGTTGACGTATTGTTTTTTTTAGTTATGAAAACCAATTTGGATAAAAAATATTAAAAGATATTTTATTCCCAGAGTACTTCAAGAATAAATATGATGAATATACGGTAAATACATTATTAGGTATATTATATATCTATAAAAAAAAACATAAAATGAATAGAGAAAACGAATATACACGATAAAGTTAAATAAATACAATCAGTTGTACGAAGTTGCAGTCTGCGAGTCAAAATAACTCTCTAGCTACGAGTACACTCGCATTATCCCTTCCCGAATAGTGAAATGGGTGCTTTAAATTCAATAAAACTATATAGGTATTATATAAATAAACTTTTCAATTTACTTGGTACCCCGCGTAGCATTCAGTTTCAAGTAAATTTAATTAAAATGCAAATTTATTGGCGCAAACCGTATTTTTATATTCATTGGGTTTGGGCTCTCATTCGTGGGATTCAATTTGCTTTTTCGGATAAAATTAAACGAATTGTTGGGAAAAATCGCCCTGCGTCAAAAAATCGTTTGTAGTCGATTATTGACCGATATCTAGACGAAATTTAATTTATGTAGGCAATTGTATTACTTTTGGGCACGTGTACTGGGACATAGATTAAGCTTTTATACTTAATGCCTTTAAGAACGTTAACTTTCCGATGCGTACTCAGTATACGTGTAAGTAGAATAACATATTAAGTATTACAATTTGCTTTTCTTTTATATAAGTTTATTATGTAGTATAAGTTTTTTTTATTAGTTATTTGTTAATGGAAACATTATAATTTAAAAAATCTAAAAAAACATAATACACTAATACAAGTCGAATTAAAAAATAGAAAAAATTATTAACAGAATAATTTTATAGTGAAAAATGCATTGAATCAATGCTAAAGATCTTTTATGTAGAAAATGACATAGACTTTGATATAAATTAAAATGGTATTAGAAATTGCTACCTACTTTTTCAAGGCGTTCAATGACTGGAAACTTTCCGAAGCATTTTTTTCAAGTAGTGCAATTTTACAACTTACGTCGAGATAGTAAAGTTTGAAGAGTTTTAAAGCTTTTAAAACTCTACGCTGTAACTTTTTCTTTTATTTTACAGGAGCTTTTTAGAAGGATTATATTAAATTTTAATATATAAGAAGTGCTTAGGTCACGGTTTACCACGTTAAGTGTAGGATGGTGGATTTCACTTGCCTTTTGATAACTTTGTTGAGAACTCTCAGATAATTCACGATGTTTTCCTTCACTGAAAAATAAGTAATAATTAATCTTACGCACATAATTTGAAAGAACTGAACTGGATCCACCTGGTTCTGGATCCACCAAAACTTGGTGCTGATATTAAACTACTAGTTTGTCATATCAGTGGTCACCGTCGCTTATAAACATGGGCAATGCCAGTAGACTCAGCAATGAATGAATGAATGAATGAATGCCGGATGTAAAGGAGAGCTCTATTTGCGCCTTTTTTGAAGAACCTCATTTCATAATCCGTCGGTCCCTATGTCATATTTTCTGAATATGTGTAGTCTTCTTTTAAGAAACACAAATAAATCTTCAGTTTTAACCTAATGATATTTCGGAAATTAAGGGAAAGAAAAGATGTATGCATGCATATTATTATATGTACTTACATATTTCAAGATACCTGTTCTAACAAATATACTCGTACATTCACTTTAATACGCCTACCAAATCTAACGAGCAAAGTAAGTTAACTATGAATGGTAGAGACAGACATCGTGCGCACTCAAGAGTAACGAACTAATTAAAGGTAGTTCTGGGGTCGACAGGCTGAGCTCTTCAAGCGCTTTCTGCGATCAAGAGCTTACTAGTCGAGGGATCTGAGCACCTCTTGTCAACAAAAGACGGGAATCGGGAGATTTTGAATGCTAATGCAACGAATACGATGTCTGATTTTTGTGTAAATGATTTATGATGGTATTTTTGTAACTGATTCATACATATACATACATATCATCATAAACGTAATTATACAAATATAACTCGCGTTACGAAAATAACCGACTTCAAAATTGTCACGTCCATAATTAATTACAAGTACAATACAAATTTACAAATTTAAGACTTATATGGTTTTCTCATGGATACTATTGTCAGAACCAAACGGGAAGGACCAGCTTTCAAATAAAAAAAGAATCATGAAAATTGTTTTATTAACCTAAAGATACTAAAGAAACAGAGACGTGCATCAAGGTAAAGTGTCCTCTAATACCTATATAATTTACGTCCAGCCTCAAATAGTACCGAGGACCTATCGTAGATTTAATTTTGTTTTGTGACTTTGTTCTTCATTAGGACCTAAAACATAATAACGACTTCAAGTGAGGGGATTATGTGTTAGTACCTCTCCATTTAAGCCAAGAGAAAAAGTTTATTAAGAGTTAAATTATATTCTCGTTTAAAATTACAAAAGGAAGTCAAGCATGCTGCCGACCAATAACGGTGAAGAAGAGCGGTCGCTAATCTTAACGCATACATACGGTTAATTTAAACTACTGGAGATTAACATTAACAAGCGAATACACGAAGTAGATACCTCTCTACTAATTTATTATTGGTAAATACAGCGAGGATATAGTCCGGCCCCTCGCCACGGCCGGTCTTCACAGCAACATCGGACTCCCCATATATCTTACTTGATAATTTACTTATATACTTACAATCCATAAAACTTCGATACCGTGTTTCAGGTTCAGTGTTCTGATTGGTCGGTTCAGCAGTTAATTTGGAGTTGCCGGTACAGTCAATGCACTTAACGGCAAAAAGTGTTGCGTGCGAGCCTACGTACCGGCGGTGTACAGATTGAAAAGTAACTTATTTTATTCTCAGCAAGTGACGCTAAGTGATCATGAATGGCAAAATAAAAATAAAAATTCATTGTAAATAAATTTATATTTCGCTTTGTTATTACTGAATAATATTTCGTAATGCATAAAATACGATTGGTAACAGACACACACACACACACATTTGTCTTTACGTTGGCCTAAAAACTACAATTTTTGTCTAAAGTTCTGATAGATTAGCTCCTTGATTTAAATCTTTGATTCAGATTCAAGTATCTAGAATTTAAACAAGAAACAAATTATACAATTAAATTATTATCTTTATTGCAGACCATAATTATAGGACATACAAACGAAACAGTGTACCTACAACAAAAACACAAGGTAACAACATAGGCGGTCTTATCGCTAATAGCGATCTCTTCCAGACAGCCATATTATAGAGAAACAGTTGTAATTAATAGGGGTTAGGGTGCGCATTATAATTACATAACACAAAATATACGCAAATACTATAAATGTGTACGGAAAATTGTCAGCAACAAAATATCAAATTATTTTTGTTATTAAGTAGAAAGAATTATGATATTTATAATTCTGTTAAGCTACCATTCGGTCCCTATGAGTAGCAATGAATCGAAGTCAAATCTCAAATAGACTCCTATTTGAAGATGAGGGTGTGTATGAGTTAGAACTGACAACTAAATGTCAGGTGGCCTGCATTTTAATTTACTGCTAATTTTAATTTACGATAAAACTAATATGATAAAATATTCCCGAATTTGATGAAGTGCAATCAGCGAGAATTTCGTTATAACGAACGTCCGTTGTCAGCTTCCGAGGTTTTAAACCGCACGCAGCATATTCATATAATTAACCGCTGCTTCAATTTGAGTCATATTATTAATTCTGTATTCCATTAACTTCTATATATTTAATCCAAATTCATAAAATATAAAGTAAAATAGCGAACGCGAGAATTTTGAGCGTTATTTTCGTTCTATATATGTGAAACCATTTCGATGTTTCTTTCTTCATTTGAAAGGTCGTTACTCCGGATTAGTCTTATATAAATTTGTTTCAGTGTTTTCATCAGTAAAACCATCATACTCTCTTTGTATAAGTATCTGCAGAAAAAATGATGCATAGAACGCTAAACGATTTCAATAATTCTATCTCAGTTGGTCGGGTGTGAATACCATTAGGTTCTGTATTTTTTTATGAATACCATTTAGATTCATCAGGAGTATGTAAATCTTACTATAAAAATAACTTTGTATATTTTTGCACTTCACATAATATTATAGATGCATGCTGGGATCGAACCCGAATCCGCAAGACTAAAATTCAACTATTTAACTACATAATTAATATTCGTACGCGCATTATTAATTGCCTCGGAGCTTTTAATTGTCTCTATTGACAGTTACCTAAATCATATTATAAGCATAACTAATGCTCCGCAATCAACTAATTATAATAATCTTGGTTGACTAATGGCATTACCTTCAATGACAGTAATTATCTATTACAAATTGCGTTAATGTAGAGTAATGACAAATTATGCGAATATTCGGCACAAATTAAACGAAATCATGAATGAAAAGCTAATAATAATATTAATAAGTATGGAACGGCGATTATAGCGATCCTTTTGCGATTGGCGAAAAATTATTACAAACTGAACATTTATTCACATAATTTTTCAGTTATAATTACTTACGTCGTCAACCAAGAAGCCGTCTTCAGTTTCACTGTCAGACAAAACATCATTTGTGTCTCCACAGTCTTTATCATCCAACGTACAAACTACTCGTATTTCATTATTTGTGACTAGTGGCTAGTGGCGAGATCGATGACCTCACAGCCATTTTATCTAATAATTTTATTATTTTGAACCGAGTACAGAGCATCGGAAAAAACGGCGTGCTAAATGCTAAAAGCATTCTCTATCAGAAAGCCTTTGGGCAATAAAACAGCAATTAAATAATACTACATAATGTGTTACATACTATAATAATATATATTATACTTCTATATATTATGTATATTGTAAATATAATATCATCTGTGTTTTACTGTTTTAAATTGCAATGTATTCATAATTCATATTTAGAGAGGGCGCAACGCCGATTCGTGTCGATACGTCACTGCATTAGTACCTACTAATATTACTACGCTGTATAATGTATACTACGAAGCTGTTTAAACCAAGTTAAAACCAAGTTTAGAGGTTGTCAGTCCGTGTTTGTGTTAGTCACACGAGAGTCTGTTGTTGATGTTTCTACATTGTACAAAGGTACACAGCATATTGCTCTCATTTCTACTGTTACGACTCCTAAGTTCTTAGTTAACTGCTTGTAGTAAAACAACTTTGCTTTAAAGTTTATTTTGTTTCGATCTATTAATAAGGTTAAACTTTCCTTCGCTGTATATTATGTATAACAACTATTTTGGTAATGTGTAAGTAGGTACTGTGTTTAATAAATTTTGTGGTCATGAGTGTTATTAAAACAGAAGAAATCGACCATATTATTGTATGTTTTATGTTTTGTTGTGTTTTGCTGATGGCGATCCAGATTTATAGGGTTGGGTTCGATTCCCAGCGAGGCTAAAGTTTAAATAATTTTAAATTTCTGTTCTTGATATGGGTATTTCTGTAATTGTCATGAACATGTCTGTGTTTGTGTGTAGAAGATTATTACTACCATCGATTTGTCATATTACTGTATCATTTCCTCTTTGTAAGTAGAACTAGTCTCTGTTGCTAGCAAACAATATGTTTAGTTTATGTTTCCTTCTTCGGGGAAATATTAAAGGAAGAAACATAGGCTTCAGGTACAAAAAGCTGAAAGGTATAAGAAAATATTATTTTCATGTCGACGATGGATGTACAACCTGCAAAGGAATTGTCGAGTCATTATGAGAAATAGATAAAATTTGAAGGAAATACGATTCTGAAATATATCTTATGATATATTTAACAGATAAGTAAGTACCTATAACATTATGTTTTATTGTGTTGTAATCAAAACCTAACCTTCACAATTATATTTGCTACGACTAACAATTGATTTGTCTAACATTACTAGTCCATGTTAGTTCCAAAATTATTGTAGTAGGTAAACTACTTGAAAATTTAAAAGGACGTTAAATAATACTCTCTATTCACTCTATTAATAGTATAAATATCGGAACCACTACAACGATGATCTTGTTGTTGTTATTTGGCATTCTGTCCAGTATGTAACGTACTGTGTTTAGCTTATAAATAATCATGCAGCTAATGGGCGGCAACAATCAAGTCGCGCATTAATGTCGGCGGAACGCGCGACCCAATTATTTGCGTATTACGTGCAGCATTACGTGTGCTCGAGTACCTCGCACGAACTGTGTGAAGGCTTGTTTTATGGCAATGAAATAGTGCAATAATAATTTAAAAACATATTATTTTTTATAATTTCACATTGAAACTAACTTTGGGTTCATTTAAACTATAAACAATGCCGTCCCGTTCTAACAATATGTTAGAACGGGACCAAATTAAAATGGGAACAAACGGGAAGCATCAGCTTTAAAATAAAAAAAGTCATCCAAATCCGTTCACGCAGTCAAAAGTTATGCGGTAAAAACATTTAAAAAATACAGTTGAATTGAGAACCCCCTCCTTTTAAAGTCGGTTAAAAAAAGCTTTAATGAATCGACAAAAAGTTTTGTAATTTTATATTGTGTTATATCGGTTACTGCGATTTAAATCTAGAACGCGTGCAGTGCGATCTGAAGAAGCGATATCTCTCACGCGAAGTGAACATTGTATACACATTAGTATTTTACTACTTCTTGTATATTTCGTGGTAGTTTTTAAGACACTGATTATAGACGTTGGTACGATATTTAAGGGCAATGCTGAAATTTGTTCGTGTTTTGTTTAATATCATACAGAAAGATGTGGCAATTGACTCCATTAATGGGAATTTTATTTTTTTTGGTAAGTACTGGATTCTATCATAATAATATGTGTGTATACCTACATTAATAAACGTTAATAGATATTTTATAATTTAATAATTCATGCAAAAATATTAGCCAAAATTTAGGAATTTTTAATGTCATCAATGACACTGTCTAACGTCGAATGGTGATGCAAGCAGATAAGGAATAAAATTGCAGAATAAGGTTGGTATAATTAGAAGTCATGTAGGTTCATACTTTCACATTTGTATTAGTTCGCAACCTAACAGTGGATTTACGTGCAAGGATTTCTTTTATGTAATTGTTAATCAATACAATATACCGGTTAATGAGCATTGTATGTGTTATAAATTAAACATTTGTGTTAAACAAAAATATATAATTATTATATAAAAAGATTCACAATCGGTGATTGCAAAACGTTCTCGGTAAAAGTGTGCACATTTTGCACTCATCCAGAGTCTCTAGAGCGAGTTTTTATAGTTTATGAAAAACGCGATTCGATTTCGAGTGTGTCCATACATCGACTGTCAGCGCCCCTGGCGAATACGGCGAGAACTAAAAGTGGAACGCATTTCATGATAGTAAGCTCGATCATCTTTTCTAAACTCAAAACCTAATCGTGTTTATTTTATTCAACAGTATATAAATAATATACAATATGTACCATTTAAGCACTCAAATGCCAGACTGAATATGCGTGAAAAAAACAATCAGATGTAAAATTATTTCAATATAGGCTAAATGTAAAAATCATAGTCAAAAACCAAGCATTATAAAACTGATTATTAAACAAACACACAGATGATTACAGACGGTTATTTGATGTGTTGCATAACCGTTTTAATGGCTTCGTATCTTGCGCAGTGTTGGTTGGTAACTTGTAATATTATTCTCTCACAATCTTGTCGGTCGCTCGGCGGTCGCTACAATATTAGTTTAGTCCCCGTATTACTAAAAAAATATTCATTTGCATAAAATATCTTAGATATCCTAAAAGTTTCGTTTAAAAAAGTTTTGTAGCTACGAGTTGGTAATACAATGGCGAATAAAACGGCCGTTTTACTTTTCGTTGTGTTTGGAGTTTGTGCTGAGCTTTCGTTACAAGGTAAGGTTTAGAAAATATATTTTCTTGTACTTCTACATGCATCTGTAATTGCTGAAATTTGGTAGATAAGTGTGACACAATACTCATGTGATGATATTATATTGAAGACATTTGTAACCACATTTTAGCAAAGTACTCGTATAGCAAATAGATCGTAGCAATTTTTAGATTGATGAAAAAAGATATACCGACGCCTAATTAGGAGTCAGTATTTGAAATGTTTCGTGAACACAAGTTTTTCTTTAATATTTTTTGTGAACTTCTAAACTTAAATGTAATAGATTTAATAATATATAAATATAAAATAGAAAAATAGATACAGTATCTACCATTATGTCTGCCGTGATTCTATATAACGTTTCTATTTATATACGGTAATCTGAGGATAACAAGAATCGTGTTGTTCGCTAATGATGAGCTTACGAAAGCTTACTTCTTTTTAAATTTCGATGTATTTATGAATAAAAATAACACGAAATAATCATACTAGGCTCGTAGTGAAATAATACAACTTATTTTTTTTTACATATTATTGTTTTTTAATCAATTATGTGTATCGTGGGTTCTATGAACACACAGACCACACAAAAACCCAGACCGAGAAATCTAAATTCATCATTTACACTTCTGCCTCAATGGGAATCGAACCCTTCGAATGTCGGACTGGTATGATAAC